>JABXJD010000360.1:547500-575850 GCA_013375575.1 Percina caprodes
AGTGCCTCCAAACATCCGTTACTCCAGGTTTAAAGATGCCAGGTGGAGTTTTCTTGTCTATTTATATTGTTACTCACCAAACTACATTGTGTGTACTTGAGGTCTAAATAAGAATGTACAAAATAACAAAGAAGAACAAAGAACAAAATAACAAATTCTCAGCTTAGCTTACTGTGTTTTCTCTTATAACACTTCATGACAATTCCATCTCTGAAACAAATATTCAGATGCTAGTCCAGCCATGAATTTTTAAATATAAGTTTTAGAATATCTTTAGGCACACTGTGAGGGCCTAAAGGGCCCTGACGGTTCTCCACTGATGTAATGCCCTTTGCTGCTTTCCACCTCCTGTAGATTAGTGGATTAGCATGAAACCACACGTGCACCATGTCACCCGCATCCTCGTGCAAACTAAAGGGGTCCCAGTCATAAAAGCATGGCTTTGCTGTGCTGCTAGCAGTAAAAACCTCCACAGGGTACCTTTTAAGTTTGTCACACTACATATTAAAGTCCTGCCTAAAATTAGAATTAGTATGTAGCACACTGATGGACATTGAAAGAGCAATAAAAAGCATTTGAAATCACCCAAAATGCTTTAATTCCTGCATTGGCTAAATGACACATTGGACATCCTCTGCTGTGAAAGATTCATGATAGCCCTTAAAATGTGATGGTTTTAGGGAAACTTCCAAGCCAGACTCATTCTAATGAGAAATCTTACTATCACAGAGGCTCTACATGATATCTTCATGGCTCCACTCTGGTTAGTAACCCAAGTCCAAATTATTCAGTCTATCATAGCTGGAGATAAATATTCTTTTTGAGGCAGAGAGAATTAAAACTGGAGTTCAGGGAAAATGAAAAGAATTGCTGCTCACAGATGCTTGTTAATTGGTGGAGCCTCATGCTGCTGCTAGCGTTGGTGTTCTCTCTTTATCTGGGTCTGTTTGGGTCCACTACATGTTGGATCGGGTCTAATTAGACTGGGTCTGACTTTCTAGTCGTTGTGTACTCGTCACTGTAAATGATGTATTCTTGTAGGACATAAAGAATTAGTATGCATGCAGTTTGTTTTGAGTGGGACAGCGTGCAGGAAATGTTGAGGTTATAGAAGGAAGGGTTGCAAATGTAGTCATAAATTACTGGGGGGGCATGCGTAAAAAGAACCAAGAGTAACCAATCTGGCTGTGGCACTAAGGAGGAGTGGAGGTGGAGAAGGGGGGTGGGGGTTAAGGGAACACCTACTCTTTGGCTGTTTTGTTTGTGTTTCTGAGTCAGGGCTGTGCAAGCATTGGCTAAACAACACATCTCAGACCTCCACCTGAGCAGTGCTCTGCTCGGATAGGGCTTTCCACTCTTTATTTACAATGTTTAAATAATCCCCAGTAAAGTGTTGGTGGTGGTCGTTGTTGGTTGCATTTGTCCAGAGATATATTTACACAGGCTGTTCTCATGAACCATTCGTATATACAGACATGTTCGAAATAATAGCAGTGCCTCAACAGCAGCAAGAAAATCACTGGTTTTATTAACATTTCAAACTCTATACCCCAGATAAGTTTCTGGGGGGTAAAATAAAGGTATAGAAAACCAACAAACCCAACAGGACAGCCATGCATACTGTGGATTCTGTGAAATTGAATGATTAACTGAAAAGGGTGTGTTCAAAAAAATAGCAGTGGTGAGTTCAATTAGAGAGGGCATCAATTAGGGAGGGTATTCTGGGAAAAAAGGGTGTTAACAGGTGATCCGTATTTAAGGATCAAGACAACTGGCATGCTGGCTGTGCATTTCTCCTGAAAAAACAATGAAAATGGGTCGTTCAAGACACTGTTCTGAAGATGAGCGTTACCTAATAAAAAAATTGATTAAAGAAAAACATACAAAGAGGTGCAGAAAATCATTGGCTGTTCAGCTAAAATGATCTCAAATGCCCTGAAATGGGAGCAAAAACTGAAAAACGAGGAAGAAAAAGAAAGACAACCCCTCGAATGGACAGAAGAATAGCCAAACTGGCGAAGACTCAGCCAATGATGGGATCCAAGAGGATCAAGCAAGACCTTCAGTTGACAGTGAGTACTGTGACAATCAGAAGACGTCTTATTGAGGTTAACCTTCCAGCAAGAAGCCCCGCAAAGTCCCACTGCTGAGAAAAGACATGTGCAGAAGCGTTTACAATTTGCCAAAGAGCACATTGACTGGCCTGAAAAGAAATGGCATAATATCTTGTGGACAGATGAAAGCAAGATTGTTCTTTTTGGGTCTAAGGGTCACAGGCAGTATGTCAGACGCCCTGCAAACACAGAATTCAAGCCACAGTACTCACTGAAGACCATTAAGCATGGTGGTGCAAGCATCATGATATGGGGATGTTTTTCATACTATGGTGTTGGTCCGATTCACCGCATACAAGGGATCATGGATCAGTTCCAGTACATCAGGATCCTGGAAGAGGTCATGCTGCCATATGCTGAGGAGGAAATGCCTTTGAGGTGGACCTTTCAACAGGATAATGACCCCAAACACACCAGCAAGCGAGCAAAAGCATGGTTCCAGATGAACAAGATTCAACTGATGGAGTGGCCAGCACAATCCCGGACCTTAATCCCATTGAAAACTTGTGGGCTGACATAAAAGTGCAGTGCATGAGGCAAAACCAAGAAACGCTGAGGAATTGTGGAATACAGTGCAATTATCCTGGGCTGCAATACCTGTGGAGCGATGCCAGAAGTTGGTTGACTCCATGCACCACAGATGTGAAGCAGTCATCGGAAACCGTGGTTTTGCAACAAAATATTAGTTTAGGATACTCAGCTAGGTTCACTTATCAAGAATTTCTTTGTTTGTACAGTACATTTTTGAGTTTCCAAGGAAAGATGGCAACACTGCTATTCTTTTGAACATGCCATTTCTTACTTTATTTGAAATATTATTATTATTATTTAAGTTTTGATGACTTTGCGCAATTGTTTTGCTTTGGAATAGAATGTACTGTGTCCCCAATGTATCTGTGTTCATTAAAGTACAATTTCTTTGAAGAATTTTGACATTTACTAATTTTTCTAAAGGCACTGCTATTATTTCGAACACAACTGTATAGCTACGAAAAGTGAAGCACTGTAATTCGTATGTGTATTCCACCTATTTAACACTGTATGCACCACGTTGACTGCCGCTGTAAAAGACTGCGTAGGGAGATGGTTGGTGGGGATTGGTGGATCCTACAACACAGGGCTTTCAAGTAGGGGAGTGGACTTTGTGTCCTGCAAGAAGTTACGGGAAAACACAAGACTTTCCCCCAATCTTGCTTCTCAGTCAGTGTCCCAGTGTTCATCCCAAAAGTGTGTGATCGAGTTGAGGTCAGGGCTCTGTGCAGGCTGTGCAGGCCACTCAAGTTCTTCCACATCAAACTGGGAGAACAAATTGGACATTGACCTGTCTTTGAGCACACTGACCTTTTATTGTTGAAACAAGAAAAGGGTTAAACCATGAAAAACAAGCCCAGATTAAATGGCAGACTGAAAAACCTCAAATGACCACAACCTCTTAACACCAAATTAAGTGGCACCATGGAAACAATGCCATTGGAAAGTCAACTAGGATCCTTTCCTGGATCACCACAGCTCTGTCTCAAAGTCCACATTATGGGAGGGGGGGAAATTTCAATCAGAAGGCCGCTGCTCAAGTCCTAAGTCAACGCTGACTTTTTTTAACTTATGTAACTAAGTAACGTAATACGGAATAAGAGGTGATGTCATCTCATGTATTTCTGTGGTTGTTAAAGTGATGCTTGTCATCTAACTCTACCAGTGGCAAAGTCCCATTTTCTATTTTGTCCAAGTATTATTAAACCTGCTTGGTTTTTATAATGTGAACTATATAAGAAAGCAGGCACAATTACACCTATTACTGTTATATGAGCTAGCTAGAAAAGAGACATGAAATTTGGATAATAACGAATAATAATTACTTTGAATTCATCATTGGAAATGATGCAATGGGTATTACTGTCTGTTGTAAACGTTGTATGCTCAGAAAAATGCTTTATATTGAAATATGCACAACGTCCATTAAATCAAATCCTGTAGCAATTTTAATTTTTAAATGAGGTAAATGAGGTAATGTCACAAATTATTCCTCCCATCCAGTAATTAGTAAAGTCATTTTAGTTTCATTCTGTAATCATTTGCACACGCCACGCCATTTTTGTTGTAGTTTGAACTTGTGGAAAGTTTAATTCCACCTTAGAAAACCCACTTCTCCGACATCTCACACAATTTACTAAAACAAAATTTCAATTGTTTCTCTGCAGTTTTATTGGAAATAAAAGGTTTTAGATTTGAGTGTGATCAGAAAAATCAGTTACATCCTAGCCTGAGGATGTGAGTAAGCTTGTATTTTTAGTCCTTCCCTTAGACTTGTTTATGAGTCTAATAAGAACTGTGTGTGTGTGTGTGTGTGTGCTATTCAACAGCAGCCATGTTTGATGGCGAGTAGCTCTGGCAGCCACGATGAGTTCATGAGTACCCCCTTCTGTCCTCATGTGCATTGTGGGAAACGCTTGCTCTACTGAATCTGTCACAGCTGTCCACTCACATCATATAATGTTATGACGATATGGCCCACCATACACACACACACACACACACACACACACACACACACACTCCACTCCACATACTGAAAAACGTCTCTTGATTGGTTGCCTTCTTTCCCATTGATGAGATGATAGAAATGGGGTCTAATTGGCAAGAAATGGTCTAATGAGGAGGTCTGTTTCCTACATTGTGTGTTGTGTCTGTGTGTCTGCCTGCACGTCCATGCACTCTTGTTAATGGGATAGAATAGACATTTCAGAGATAATTTTGACTACAACCCACTACAGTGGGTGTCTCCAGGTGAAAGTAATAAAATCTTTAATAACCATGAAGTGATACGACACCTGCTTTAGTAGTAAGGGAAAGGTGATTGAGTTCCTCCTGAACAAACACTTTAAAATGTTTGATGTGTTTCAACAGGTGTTAAAATACTTTACCGATCACCAGCATAGACTGGTGATCGGTTCAGGGCTAATTATCTCACCTCTAAACTGAAATGACAGGCAGGGAGATAGACATATTTAATACAACAGCGCCAGCTTGACGAGCAGGTATGGTAATTAAAATATTCACTACTTGGTTTTGTTCAGATGTGGGGCAGACAAGCATGCAGAGAGACAGCTAGACAGACAGCTAGACAGACAGATAGACAGACGTTCCGTGACCAGCTGGTAATATTTAGACAGACAGGTAGACTGGCGGTTATTCAGTCAGGTTTTCAGCACCATATTCTCTTGTGTGTCCTCCTCCTCCACTTACTTGGATGTGTGAAGAACTCAATCACAGCCCCCGGCCCCCAGCTGGGCAGGGTCGCAGTAATTAAACTACATCACTCAGCCTCACAAGAAGAGTGTGTTTCTCCATTTTACTTCTTATACTCAGCTACTTCTGTCCTCCTCTGTTTTAGCTGTTTTCTGAGACTTTCTTTAAAGGAATCATTAAAAATGTTGGGATATGATTTTATTTTATTTATCTTTTTAAGAAGCAGTATGTAGGATTTAAGGGTATGGTAGGAATGGAATACAATATTTATAATTATGTTTTCATTAGCGCATAATCACCTGAAACTAAGAAGGGTTGTTATGTTAGCTCAGAAGGAGACATTCATCTCTACATAGGGGAGTGGGTCCACTTCCACAGAGACCGCCATGTAGCACCGCCATGTTTCCACAGTAGCCAAGAACAGCAAACCAAACACTTGCTCGCATTTTTACATTGAAGTGAAGGCCATCCAAGGTTCTACTACACGTAGAAAGGGAGAGCAACCTAATCGCTAGGTCGGCTTGGATGGAGCGCAGAGCAGATTTTTAATTGAACTCAAATCTCACAAATCCACATGTTGTTTTTACACTTCAGTGTCTGTACACACTGAACAAACAAGATCTAGTTTGCTGATTGGTGAGCTTTAGAGGTTCTGGTTAGGCAGATTTCTTTTGTTTTTTACCTTTGGACAGCGCTAGGCGAGCTGTTTGCCTACGCTTGAAGTCTACATGATAAACGAGCTAACTGGCAACTGGCTGTAGCGTTACACTTTTCATCTTACAGACATGAGAGTGGTATTAATCGTCTCATCTCACTCTTGGCAATAAACCGTACAAGAGCATTTTCTAAAATGTCAAACTATACTTTCAAAGTTAAATTAATATATATTATATTGTATATATGTATTGTTTTTTTAAAGCTCAACAAGCTGGCAAACAAACAGCCCTGACTTTGTCTTTGACACTTTGTTGTCATGGCGAACTTAGCAGATAGTTCCCTATTGACACATCCCATAGCAACTTTAGCATTCTAAAGGTCTTGTATTTAACGAGTAGGGCTGTGTTCAATAATTTTCTCCTGCTGAGCATGTCAACCATTGTGTTCAGTCATTGGCCACTTTACACTTCCATTCATGTTCATGAAAGCTCATATCCTTCGAACCGTGAGGAGGAAAGTGTAATTTGGTTGTAAAAGCATTCACCCGGGATTATCAATCATACATTTTATTCCAAGTCACATATTTTTGCATGAAGAACAAAAAGTAATAGACTAAATGAAGTGAAGTGTGTGTTCCCTCCTACAGATTGTGATGGGTAGCATGAATCACTCGTATCTCTCCATCTTGTTCTGCCATTGTTCCTTCAAGCTTAAACTAGTTCAGGTTCTATTTTTATTTGAGCGAGCAATTTCTAAATCACAGAATCTGGATATAAATTTAATGAACCACACAGGAAATGGGTACTTTATTGTGTATGTGTGAATTTGTACACCTCTTTGGAAATTATATAATGTATTACTTTAGTATAAATGTTTATTTTTAAATGTATTTATCAATTTGATAATAAGAATGTGTGTGTGTGTGTGTGTGTGTGTGTGTGTGTGTGTGTGTGTGTGTGTGTGTGTGTGTGTGTGTGTGTGTGAGACGAATGATAGCATCACCCTCCATATTTCCTCTGCCGGTGTCTGGCGCCCACATGGATATATTGTGGTGATGATAAAGGGATATTAAAACTCATAGCTTCTTTCCCTGCCCGACTGTCTGTCTACACAATCATCAAATCACAGGCAACATGCACACACACAGACACACAAACATGTGTGCACTTAGCAGAACAAAGTGAGTTATTATTTGCTAAGGATATAAAAACTGCACAGAGCCATGATTCATGTTTTATATCCTCTTTTTATTCAGTTTCATCAGATCACTGTGGCTTTAGGTACTGTGAATAGACTGTTCTTACTTGCTTCTCATTGGTCCATTAATGTTATACCAAGGACACACAATCATTGGTTTGACTCAAGTTTTGAGTTTTATAGTACAAATGTGTAAACCATTTAAAGCTGTAGTGTGTAGGGTCTGTTGCTCCAGTGAGGAATTCTAAGTAATGACGATAACACTGTTGGCGTGTCCACATGATCTAAGCATTACATGATTGCGCACACCCCCCCCACCCCTCCTCCACACAGATGCTAGTAGCCAAGAAGGACACGGAGGATTAAAATTTCATGATGGACTTGTCAGAAGAGGTAATTATCTTCACTTGAGTTTCTGCGCGGCAAAGTCACCTGATGACACGATCTTCTGAACACAGCCATACTGAGAAATCCAGAGAGAGTTGTGTGGAGATGATAGTCTTAATTAGCTTTGTAGCAACTCATTTGGCAATGGCTTGAATGTAACGGATGTTTGTTAATATCAACAAGTTATGCACTAAAACTTTAAAAGTCAACTAAATTAGTACATAATGTATTGTTTTTTTCTACCACCATAGCAGTACAATAACCATTTCATGTATTTAAACTGTGGGTGAACAACAACTAATTCCCATCAGAACATATAATACAACGGTAATTTCAGATTATATAAAGCAGCTTTGAAAGCTAAAAAGTTGTGCTAGGATGTTGCCAGATGTTAGGCCTTGATTTGTGATTGCTAGTTTTTCAATGTTTGGGTAGGTTGCTAGGTGGTTGCCTGGGTGTTTAGTAGCTGCAAGGTGGTTGCTAGGATGTTGAGAATGGTTGGTTGCTATTGTAATTTTTGGTGGTTGCTATAGTATATGAGGTGTTTTCTGTTGTGGAATTTCCATCTCCAGCGCCCACGTTGTTCAACTAGCAAATGTACCTGCGCCAATCTGTGCACCCATGGGCGTGCTGTTCTTACAGGGAGTTGTGTTCAGGTGCATTCTTGGCGTATTGCTATCTTAAGGCAACGGAAAATGATCACGCCATTGACCAACAAAAACCTCCAATAGCGTCACAATTGTGCAATAGCAGTCACAAAACTTTACAAGTGTGAAGTTGAGATCAAAAGGAAGGCTAGATTTACAGATGGGCGTAGTCCTAGTAAGGGTGCCGGTAGTAGTGGGGTAGAAAGTAGGGAAGGGGCTTTGGTCCCACCGCTTTACACCCCTGAAGTGACATTGTGGTTGGTGTTATCCCATTGCAAAATGGTCTCTAGTTTGTATTAATTATGTATATTGTCTTGGCATCCGCTGTTAGAAATGTTACCAATTGCTGTAAATTGCTTCTATGTTTTTTACCTGAATGTTATTGTCTTTATTTACACTGTTTTGGCCACAGAACAGGTCCAAATAAGAAACACTGCCCCACTTGGGTGTCTTCATTGTTTTGTGATTGTCATTGAACTCAATGCTGACACACACACCCCTGTGTGTGCAAGACTGTGACAAGTGATGTCTGATTGTTTTCACAAGGAAACTTCCACAGAGCCAATTCCAAGTAAGTTCAACTGAAACTGGATACAAAACAAACTGAGTTGTAAAGCGTTCAGTTCATTGGTGTAGTGTTTTCAGTTCTGGTCGCTCATCTCAGTCAGACTGACACTGTGTCATGTCATGTTTGTGTATTGCCATAGCAACCTGCAGTACGCCACGTGGCTGTGTTGTTTCCACAGTCTCCATTAATTTTATTTGCTTCTAATTGAAACGCCCACACTGTCCTGGCATCTGGACTTCAAGGGTGATAAAGGGCACCTAAATGCTCTATTGAACTGATTGGGCGCAATGGATTGTGGGATACCGAGGAGGGCTAGAAAAGACACAAGTACCCTCCAAATTTGGCCAGAAAAAGGCTGCATCTAGAAAGGCCTTTGATCTGAAACAGGTTTATGGATTGATTTTGACTTGAATGTGTTAAAAGAGACACGGATAGAGTGGGTTTAGATGTTGAGCACATTGGAAAGAGACAAAAAACGGGTTTGGACATGTCCTTAATCCTTTACAGAAACATTTCCTTCAGTATGAATGCATGTGTGCTGTGTGTTAGTGTGTTATGTGCTTCCTTTGCTAAAGGGTGGCGACCCTTCAGATCTTTACAATTATAGGCCAATTTCCAAACTCTTTATTCTTGCAAAAACTTTGGAAGTAAAATGTCAATTAAAAGAACACTTGGCAGAGCACAATATTCTAACTGATGTACAGTGAGGTTTTAGAGCTGGACACAGCACTGTTACGGCAACTTTGTTGCTATTTAATAACATTATAAATGCCTTGGACAAAAAGCAACACTGCACTGCCTTGTTTTTGGATCTGTCCAAAGCATTTGACTCTGATGACCATGAGCTATTAATAGATACAGTACATTAAGTAACATTGGAATAGGAAACACAGCTATTAATTGGTTAAAAAACCATCTTACAAAACGAATGCAACGGGTTTCTATAGATGGTCTTAAATCAGACTTTTTAGAGATTTCCACGGGTGTTCCTCAAGTTTCTATTTTAGCCCCTATTTTATTTTCTATATTCATAAATAATGTTGTGTGGATGTGCAAACTGCTAAACTGCAACTTTATACAGATGATACTGTGATATATTCAGTTGCCCCTTTACTAAACCAAGCCATAAATGACCTTCAGTTAGCCTTTCAACAGCTTCAAGTCTCACTACATGGCTTCAAGTTAGTGCTAAGTACTAAGAAAACCAAATTTACGACGTTTTCAAGGACTTGTTCCCAATCCCTAGATAATATAACTATTAACACACTAAATTTGGACTTAATTGAAAATGTTTCATCATATAAGTATTTAGGTTTTTGGCTGGACAACAAACTTTCTTTCAAAGTTCATGTTAAAAAGCTTGTAAAAAAGCTGAAAATAAGGCTGGGGTTCAACTTTAGAAATAAGGCTTGTTTTAACATGTTGGCTAGAAAAAGTGTTTGGACTATGGTGATGTTGTCTACATGCATGCTGCCTCTAGTACTCTCCACTTTTTAGATTCTGTGTACCATAGTGCTCTGCGCTTTTTAACTAACTCTTGTTCCCGTACTACTCATTGTACCCTGTATCAACTGGTAGGCTGGCTCACTAAGTCTACATAGACAACTTCATTTGCATATTTTTCTATACTGCCGGCATATTTATGTAATCTCTTCAAGCAGAATTCCTGCACTTTTCATCTCCGTTCCACCAGGTTGCTCTCTTTATCAGGTTCCAAGGGTTTTTACCTAGCTGGGGGAAAAAAGCCTTCTCTTTCTTTGCTCCATAGTCTTGAAATAACTTGTAAAACTTGCTACATCTAAATGACCTGGTCCCATTAAATGAATTTAAGGCCATGTTAAAATGCCATGTAACTCAAAAATGTTCCTGTTCCTTTCCTTTATGTGTGATGCTTGTTTGTTTTCACTATGCTTCGACTTCTCTTTATTAATCCTTTTGGGATGACTCGCGCAAGGAAATTGAAATTTCCAGCATCAGTTTTTAGCAAGAAGAATACAGTACAGAAAAAGAAAAAGACAGTATAAAGATAACAATAATAACAGTAATAATAATAATAATAACAATATAAACCTTAGGCTATAAAAGACATTTACCATAAATTATCAGTCAAGTGTCAGTGTTGAGTCAAGTGTCTAGGTATATGCTGTATTTCTATTTAAATTGTAACTGGTGTGCCGTCTTGGCCAGGTCTCCCTCGGAAAAGAAATTTCAATCTCAACGGACTTCCTGGTTAAAGGTTGAATTTAAAAAAATTAGAGACTTTTCCTCTAAACTCTTTTTTGAGGTCCTCATTGGTATTTCATCTTTAAACCATCCCTCAGCTCTTATCGATCTCTTTGTGGTTCCTTCCTCTTACTGCTTATGTCTAAATCTAGGTTTCCTACATTGAGCTGGAAATTTAAAAAACAGCATGAAAAATAAAAAAGTAATGAGAAAATTATAAAATGGAGCATTTTGAAATCTATCACTGTCTAAGAATATAATGAATGGCAAAGCCTGTTCATGAAATATGTATAAACAATATATTCTATAGAATTACATAAGAGGCGCTTTCATCACAGCAGACTGATTGTATCCATAATGATAATTCCAATCCCAAGCACAGATGGGCTGCTTTATCGGTTACCATACCAACCGGTAACCAGGGAGCAATAATCGACCTTTCTTGTTTTCTACTTTGTGTGTGTGTGTGTGCTGTATTTCTTTCAGTCAGCCATGTGTGTGTGTGTATGTTACCCTCCATATAAAAGCTATTGTACCCTTGAGGATTTTCTGCCTGCTCTGGGGCTCCCGACGGTACTTAACTGAGAGGTTTAAAAAAAAACATGTCCATTTGGGATGTTATAAATAATATCCTTTATACTCAAATGTGTTTTAAAAAACGCATCATGATTTTTTTTACCGAATGGAAAACGATATGGCAATTCATTCCAGTAATCAGGCTAGTTTCCCCTCTTACATTTCTCTCAACAAGCTGAGACAGACTTCTCTCACCATTGTTGGTCAGATGAGCTAGCAAAATAAAGCTATACAGGATAGAAACTGACATTAAAAAAATAAATTTTTTTGAGTGACGGTTTATGTGTAATGACCTTGCCCAGAGTGTGTCTGTAGCACACAGCAGTGCAGACTGATGCTACTTGAAAATCAATTTCAGCCTTGTGTTTAAAAGTCAAATTGTCAGTCGGAATATTTTAGCTTTCTTAGAAAGCTTGCATGTGCACCCTCCATGTCATCTCTGTGTAAATCTACACTAATGAAGCAAGGTCTCCCATAGTAGGCAATGTGTAGGAATGTCTACGATTTCACATTAAATTAATATTATTCTTGGCTGCAGTTCTCAAACTCTTTACAGTAATTCCTTTTATCATATTCTTCCTCCTCTCTTTCTTTAACTTAACCTCCCTCTCTCTCTCTTTCTCTCTCTTTCCCCCCCCTCCCGCTGTCTCTCGTTCTCTCCTTAGCCTAAAGCATGAGTTTTTTTCTGTTTCAGTGGAGCACTTAAGTCTCCCCCTCTGTACAGCCTGTAATGAGGGCTGCCAGCTGTGTCTCAGTGGATAGTACACACACACACACACACACAAACACACACACACACACACACACACACACACACACACACACACACACACACACACACACACTCGTGCAAGCCACAGTATGTCACTCCTTCACTTGTAGGTAAAGCATATATAAACAGCACATGATGTAATCAGACACACATGTGATTAACCTGTGTGCGTGCGTGTGTGTGTGTGTAATAAAGCAGAAAGATTATTTGTGTTGAAATTCTTTTCTCTTTTATTTCTTTGTAAATTCAATATATGTGGGGTTTGGACAGAAAGAAACAAGCAATTTGAAGACATACATTATGTGCTTGGAGAATCTAATTGTTTTTTTTCCATTGTTTTTTGGACATTTAAAAAAAAACAGATTAAACATAAATAATAGTTTGTTGCAGCCTTATGTTGTGTGTATCAATGCTACAGTGAACTACTGTGCAGAGATTTGAACCATCCTGTCTGTGTGTTTGACAGAATCCTGGCCACGGTGGGGTCGGACTTTGACCTGCGAACACTGCGCGCGGTGAGAGTGCTGAGACCCCTGAAACTCGTGTCAGGAATCCCTAGTAAGTCACATAACATTTGAAGACATAATCATTTCAAGAATTATATAAGAGACCATGTCTTTTGCAAACTACAGAAACAACTTCCTCTTTTTGTTTTTGCTTTGATATGTTGATATATTCTTTACCCTTCTTTAACTTGGGATGGACCATCATTTTCATAGGTGATAATTACATTGTACTCACTCAGTTTAGCTGCTGAGACCTGGGAGCCGTTACCATTGCTGAAAAGAACTTAGAAACAAAAATACAAGCAGTTAGACCATCAGACAGTAATGCTGTCACATCACAGGTAACAGTGATTTTGTTGTGTTCCCAGATCTCAGCAGTTATTTAGGTTGGGTACAATGGTATTATAACTAATAGAATTGATGGCCAACAACAACAAAAATAAGACCCAAGGTGCAGTTAACCTTTTGTCATAGTGTAAAGCAGTTATTTTCAACAAATAGGCCTGCTGAAAACTCTCGTCCCCCCCTTCTTCCCGTGTTTTCTGTCTCTCAGGTCTCCAGGTGGTATTGAAGTCCATAATGAAAGCCATGGTTCCTCTGCTTCAGATCGGCCTGCTGCTTTTCTTTGCCATTGTCATGTTTGCCATCATCGGGGTGGAGTTTTACATGGGAAAATTCCACACCACCTGCTTCAAGATAGAAACTGGTAAGAGCAACAGCTTGGCTGTGGCGTGTTTGTACGACAACACTAATTATCGTCCGAGTTGACGCCAGGAAAAACTTTCTCTTCTGTCAGCTGTGTTGCCATATTTGTTACGTATGAGAGCGTACTGTATATTGCATTGCATATTTATGCAGGCGTACTTAAATTATTCAAAAGCTGTGTATGTACTGTACATGTGGCTTATCAGTAGCCGCACATTCACAGCGCTGGCAGGCACTGTGCCAATATCAACATACAAACAAATACACAGCAGAATTTCTGACAGCCATTTTCACATCTTGATTATTGATTGATTATTGGTATTTTCACAGGCTTCAAGTTTTGATTGGTTACTTCTGCTGTATCCCAGTAGAAATGTGCATGCATTCGGCCTCCCGATGAAGTTCTACCTCAGATACTAGTTCCATCTTTCTCTTACATCAGAAGTGCATGCTAGTGAGCAGCAGTAATATCTGACATGGCATTCCTTGCTGTGTGAGTGGGTTGAGCAGCTTCTTTACAACGGTGTTTTGTAAGTTTCTAGGGATAGTTTGGATATTTTCAAGTTAAGAAGCAGACAGAAGCTGTGGACGGAGGCAGCAGCTAAACAAATTTACGCCACCTAAAAAAGTCAATATCAGTTTTAAGTGTAAGCTATATTTAGAATGCTTTTTATTTTTTTGCCGTGCCACCAGATAATTACAGTCAATTTCAACACATAGGTTTGTTGTTTGTAAATGTGGAGTGCTGTCAGTAGAGAGAAAAACTAAAACAGTCAGTGCTGTCTACACCGTGTTCTCCTCCTGCTAGAGTTAGCACCCAACAGGCTTAAACAGGGCAAGTTTTAAACATGCTTTTAGCCTCTTATCATGTTTAAAATGGCATTACAAGTGCCTACCCATGTGAAGTGATTCCTTCAGAGTGAACACAGTGAATCTGACTGCTGTAGATGTAAAAGAAATGAATATAAAAACAAATATACAAGACTTAAGGACCGTCTACAAACCCCTTGCGTGTGTGTTAGAGTAGCAATAAAACTCATTACTGATTAATCACAGCCAGGTTGTTATTACATTGTTAATATTATATGCAGCATTATAGTAATTGTACAAAATACAATAAGTCTGCTCAGCTGAAATTATCCATTGTGTATGTAGTGATAAACACTATGAAAAGGCTTTATTTCCCCTCTGCTGGTGTCAGTTTGACTGTGAAGGCGTGACTTGAGGGTTATTGGCTTGGCCAGCTGTAAAGTGTGTGTGTGTGTGTGTGTGTGTGTGTGTTTCAGCCCAGTCAGTGTGCTCATAGTGTTGTGAGCAATTGTGACAGCCTGTTCATGTACAGTACGTGTGTTATTGAGTTATTTTAGTCACAGAGGCACAGCGGGGTTTGATTAAGATGAGCAGCACGGGTAACAACTTTCTACATGCACACAGGCTATTCCAGGATTTTTTAAAGTGGGGTGAGGGCAGAGGATTTTATCAGACTATAGCATAGAAAATCTGCTTACAAATATAGGAAATATTTGATAGGATAGAACAAAACAATGTACAATGTAATTTTGCTAAATAAGACTCATCACATTCCTTAATAATCTCATTTGTTTTTATTTTCAACAAACCAAATACAATACACATTTTGTATGGGCTCTTAAGGCAAATATTTGGATAGTCATCATGGAAACATTAATTTGACATATGACAAGGGCTGGGAAGAATTTACTACTACTTCTAAACTGGCCTCAAAATTTCAACAAAGTACACAGTTGCCATACAAATTGTGTTTAAAGTATGTATTTACCAAATGGAAAGGCAGAGATTATGATAGTACTCTGATCCAAAGGAAATCTAATATGTCAGATTCTAGCCCAATGGATTGGTGGGGGCACCGTGGGGGATCATATTTCAGGGGGCGGGTCTAGAGGGGGTGCCTGGGGTGCCTTTTTTTTCTGTGTGTGTAGGTAATGCTGAATAAAGACCTTGTGTGCCAGTATGTTCGCATGTTTTTTTTTAAAGTGCATATTCACTGGCTGTCCCTTTTACTTGAGTTCAGAGTTGTTCAAGACCTTCTTTGCGTGGTAGGAAATTGTTTTTTGTTGTCTTTAGATACGTAATCGATGTCTTTTCATGAGCTATTAATTCAGTATAGTTAAAGACAAACACACAAAGGGATTAAATTGGATAATTTCCCTTGGGACATTAATTAGACTCTGAACAAACTCAGCAAATTCCAGAATTAGTTAAGATCTTCTGCAGATTTAACAATGAGTAACAAACTAGTATTTAATATTTCACCAACATCCCATTTCCACTTGCACTGCCTTATAGTTCTGTACTAATAATCATGACGGTTCACTAAAATATTTGGCTATTCTTATTAATCTGTTCACATGCACATGAAATTTGTGTATTTCAAGAACAGCCCCATTTACACCATACAAATTCTCGCCTAAACGTTATATTAAAAAAATAAGAAAAGATCAAACTTAAATGATGAGTTCTAATTATTTTGTAAATGTTCTAATTTCAATTAGGAACTGCACCCAGTAGAAGAAAATAGAGCTCTGCGATCTTCCCTATCATCCGTGGACACTGAGTCCGGCTGACACAGCACCTGTCAGTAGGAAGAAGAGGGACATATTTTACTGGAGGGACACCAGAGGGATGTTGGCTGTGCAGTTTGGCTTTGCAAATCATCGTTAAAACTTGGCACGGCTTGTGATCGTGGCACTATCCCTCATGAAACTGGGTGAACAAGGCATCTGTTATACTCAGCACATTTCTTCTGTATTCTGATCTGCTGACGTGTGCCAGCACATCCTTTCAACAAACTCTCAGCACCATCCATGTACTCTGTCACTGCGTAATCCCTGAAAACTCAAGCACATCTTGCATAGTTAGACCACAGACACACTAAGATGACTAAACCTTAAAACACATCTTGTACAAACAGTAGTCAAATTTCATAGCTCATTGTTGCGCGTGTATCGTAGCCTGTTTGATGCGTTTGGCCTTTATCAGTGTTTGGATTGTATCGTCTAGTTAGTACATCGTCAGGAAATGTGTGCTGTGGGGTTATTGTACAAGGAAAACACACCTAAAAAACACCTAAACCGAGACCAAGTCATCACCAATACCAGAGTGTATTGAGTCCCACATTGCATGCCACAATAAAATGTTGATCATAGGCCCTCCTCAACTTGATCTGAAAGATCCATGTTCCCATAAAAAAAAACACAGAAAACAAATGGATTCTTCTTTATTCACCGCTTTTATTGCCATAAGTGTATCATGAGAAATGCCTTAATATAAATTATCAAAAGACAGTTGTGGTCTCTAACAGTCATGAAATAAAATTCAGAGACCTCTTTATCTGAGACCGTGAAATGCGTCCGAATCCAAGACGAGACCGAAACCTTCAAAAAGTGGTCTTTAGACCGGTCTGGGGTACTCCAACACTGGTCGACACATCTTGATATACAACCTGAAGTGCACATCCATTACGATGCTGTGTATCTGTAGGTAACGTTGGGATGGGATTTCCCACACTGAGGTGTGCATGTAGTCCAATAAGCATCACTGAAAGCCTGCTCTGATTGAGGCCCTTTCCAGCAGCGTGGCCTACAATGTGCTGGCAGCTGCACATGCAGCTGTGGTGCAGGTTCCACTAGTATGCTCCACTGGTTTGAATATATAAGATGTAAGATAAAGTGCAAATACAACAGGGATCTCGGTTGGATTGAGCCGGGAGGATAGTATCTAGCACAAAACAACACAAAAAGGATTCAGAGTTAAATGTGACCTGTTGGGGGTTATTATCAACGTGGTTCTTGCTGGTTTTTCATTAGATAAACTTAACAAATGGAGCAAACCTTTCCATACAAAACCTGAACATTGTCGAGTGACAAGTGAGACTCGAAAGGTTGTAGCCTTTTATTTTTATAATCTTGTTTCATTTGCTTAACCTTCCCCTTGTGATGGTTGCAGCTGCTACCAGATAGCTGCTCTAAATGCCTGGAACACTCCTGCACACACTTGAGTTTTTTTTATACTTTACACTCAGTAGTTAATTTTGTCCCTGAATTACATTTGGCCTTTTGCACTTATACATAAGCAAATGTATACTGATATTTCTGACCAAATACATCATCCATATTGCTGCAATATTGTAGGGTCGACTATTGGGGCTTTCACAAAATATTAACATAAGAATTTTGATAAATAATCACCAATAATGTGGATACAATGATTAAGTGGGTAAAGGCAAATCATAAAATGACTATTAAGTCTTAGTTCAGAAAATTACATCACTATACTGTAATGCAGCCTTTAAAACCAGGAAAAGACACAACTTGCGTCATATCACGAAATTACAATATCCAAAATCGAACACGATATCTAGCCTCATATATCAATGTTGATATAATATTGATATATTGCACCCCAAGACTAAAAACACCTGCATAATTTTGTACTATGGTATCCTCAATTCTTACAGTCACTGTGATATGCTACAATGTTTTGTCTGTGGTTCAAATGTTTTGTCTCTGATGGTTGTTATTATTTGTCCAACATGCACATTTCAATGATTTTGATGTTGCAGATGTGACAGTAGAACTGTGGTTATGTTGTTGGGGTCCTTGTTGTTATGTAGATGCGCACCATCCAATGATAACTTTCACCTGCAACATCAAGGCCAAAAATGAGTTGAGAGAAATGTGCAGAGGAAATTAAATGAGAACCCATAAAAACAGCATTTTTTAATGTTTTGTTAAGTAACTGTAAAGGAAAAGGGGAATTTTACAAACAGGTAACTTCCAGATGTTGTAAGTGGAGAAGAGAGGCTGTGTTATTAGCTGCTGGCCAGGTGCCTCAGCTGCCGGATCATGCCGCTGAACAGGGAGCCAAGCCACAGAGCAAAACTCTAAATTCACCCATCCATCTTTGTACTGGCCTTCACCTGTGGCCACAGGCTTTGTGCAGTGACTGACAGAATGAGGTTGCATGATAAGGTTACGAGGTCAATGGGCTTCATTGAGAGGAACCAGTTGAGGGAGGCACGGCAACAGGGAGGATGTCCCGAGGAGATTCCTTTTGAAAGTGTTACCGGCATGACTGATGACCTATTGTTAGAAGGGAACATCAGAGCAGCATGAGGCAGCTGGACAAAGGCGCAGGGGAAAAGGATATTTTGGCTGTTCTGCTGTCCCTGCTCCAGTTCTGACCCACATATTCAATGTCACTTGGGCACTTTGAGACTATCTATCCATCTATCCATCTCCCAATCTTATAGATATTTCAGAAGCACTTTAAGTGAAAACATACATATGCATATCCAATCTGATTCTCTTCCGCTCTGTACTTTTGTGCCGATCAGGTGAGAGAGCTGCAGACTGGCCTTGTGGTCTGGAGCCCCCTGCCAGGATGTGTCCTAATGGGACCCAGTGTAGAGAGTACTGGACTGGACCCAACTTTGGCATCACCAACTTCGACAACATCCTGTTTGCAGTGCTTACTGTGTTCCAGTGCATCACCATGGAGGGCTGGGTGGACATCCTCTACAGCGTGAGTCTATATGCACCAAAGACTTCAGATTTCTCTTGATTTGTCTGTCTGTTTTCCCTTACATGTTGTTCATCCACATCTTCAATCTTATCATCTTTGCTCAGCTATTTCTCACCTCATGGTGGCAGAGATTCAAGATTTCTTGTTTTCTGTGTGTTTGTTAGTCGATTTATCTTTTTATAATAACAGTTTGGTCCAGAGTATCATAACAATTACTGGCCAGATTGGTGGGGTTGTTTATGGTCCTCAGAATATGATTAGTTATGATTATGGTGCCGCTGCCAGGTCAAATATTTCCCTGGACCAACAATTAGTTCTATGGCAATGTGCCTGAGGACGACTAAGGACTGGATATTATTGAAATTAGTTGTTGATATTCATGCTTCTCCGAACACGAGCCCCACAGTATAAAATGATCTGATAACCCCCATATTCCTGGGGAGGATGAACCCTTTTATGATTAGACATCGAATAAACTTTCACTGTCATCCCTAGATTGCCGTTAGCATATTTGTATTTTTTATTCTGAACGCAAGTCATTAGGGCTGCATAATGAGAAAAATATCTTAGGACAATTGTTTTGACTGATTTGACTGCAATTGACATATGATTCATGAAATCAGGGGAATGAACATTTTTAACATTGTCATGGTGTCATTTTTGCAAAGCTCTGTACCAATCAAAACAATTTTTTTGTCTGTAAAATACAACTTGCCAGGGCATCTCTATAGCACCACAATACTTAATTCAAAATGGTATTGCAAAACATACAGTATTTTGCCTTTAACAAATATTGTGGCTCCTTGCGATTTGGATATTGTCTATAATAATTGCAATTAATTGTGAAGCCCTACAAGTCAGTGTCTTAGTACACCTTACAAAAAAAGAAAGAAAACAATTACAGATAGGGAAGATATTAAGAATATAAAATATATAAAAACTAGGGCTGTCAGGATTATTGCTATGAGATTAAAGACAGAGCATAACTCGTTATAATTGTTAACATCATGATAATCGCGGGCACCAAAGATTCTTTATTGTACACCGTCACTGGTGCTGTTACCAAATAATCTTTGCTATGAAGAATTGCTACACTCGAGAATCTTTGGCTGCTGCTATTTTGACCCTTTGAGGCACCTTTACTTGTTGTCAAGCTGCCCAAGGGGATAAGCCTCTTCTGGGATGCGTAGCTGCTATGGCGCCATTTTGATGCTAACAAGCCATCACCTTCCGTTAGCATCCCATTGACTGCCATTGATTTTGACATCACTTTGACAGTGACTAACTTTACATCTGAAGCGTTTAAAGACTTTATTTGTCCGTTGTTTATCACTGGAAAAGTGCTTCTAATATCCTTCACTGGTCTCCGTCCAGAGCAATGGGATCTGTTGGTCCATTTCTTTAACTGTCTATGAAGCTACAACAGACACTTCCTACATCCTGATGCGGCCATGGAGATGAACGACAGTTCTAAATGGCGTGTTTTACTTAAACAAAAAAGAAAGAAGACGGCTTAAGACTCAAAGACAGCTCTGTCAACAAGTCAAAAGCAATATGCACCTTGTGTGAAATGGAACTAAAATATCACCGAAGCACTTCAAGTTTAATATCCCATCTACAAGGTAAGCATGCAGCTAGCACAGCTAATCAGGTTGATGATGCTAGCGGACTAAGGTAAAGCACTATTTTGGAGAGTGCAAGTTGCCACAAACCTGCGGATGAAACCAAATCAAAAAAATTAACTGTAACACTTGCGAAATGGTTGGCAACTAACTGGAGACCATCTTGACATCTTGTCCATGCACTTTTGCTGAATAATTTATTTTTTAATTTATTTTTAAAGAGCAAGCTTCAGGGCAAACTATATTTAATTATATTTGAAGACATTGATTGTGTTACCTCAGTCTCGTTCTTGTCACATCTTTTGGTTTGCAATAATCAAATAAATCTAAAAGTCAAGTCACTTTCTTTTCATTCATTTGGTTCACAATCAAGATACACTGGTGAGATATTATTCTGCTCATTTTCAGGTTCATAATTGTATTTTGAGGTTGTACCAGAGTAGTTTTACATGGTTTAATTTTCAAAAAACACCATATTTTTGTTGTACTGCACATTGCTGCATTACTGCTGCATTACTGCACGTACAGTATGTCATGCGCATGTGCAACAAGAGGGGAGACTCATAATACATCCATGGGGGAGACCAACAAGGCTTATATTTAGCATTAGCATCGCTAGCGTCAGCCTTAACCAAATCCTTCACCACTAACGGAGCGAGCTGGAAAATAATACTTTTTCCAAACCCCGTTGGGAGGAGGGCCACGACATCATGGCCACCAACCAAACTCAGCAAACATTGTTCTTGCTCCGGCTGTAACATCTGGATATTCGGACCCAATACCCGAACGGCTTCGCTCACATCTTTTTCTGTTGCTATTACGGAACTACAACTCTTGCGCACGGCCTCAACTTCATTGTTCTCAACCACTCCCTCTGTTCGCTGATTGGACCGCCAACAATTTGGCTGGAGAAAACCCAACACTATACCGCAAACCCAGAAGTAGTACTGAAGGGAAATGAAAATTGAGCGTAAGTACAGTACATAGGGGGGCGGAGCCAAGCTAAGGGTATACAGCATTGCAACAGACTTTTAAACATGTCTGAACAGTGGCTCATTAGAAAGCTTCTTACATAGGACATTTTGCATGAGCTTTCCTGGACTAATGAGGTCCATCCATCCATCCATCTTCATCTGCTTATCTGGTATCGAGTCGCGGGGACAGCAGCTCCAGTAGGGAACCCCAAACTTCCCTTTCCCGTGCCACATCAACCAGCTCCAACTGGGGGATCCCGAGGCGTTCCCAGGCCAGGTTGGAGATATAATCTCTCCACCTAGTCCTGGGTCTTCCCCGAGGCCTCCTCCCAGCTGGACGTGCCTGGAACACCTCCCTAGGGAGGCGCCCAGGAGGCATCCTCACCGGATGCTCAAACCACCTCAACTGGCTCCTTTTGACGCAAAGGAGCAGCGGCTCTACTCCGAGCTCCTCTCGAATTACTGAGCTTCTCACCCTATCTCTAAGGGAGACGCCAGCCACCCTCCTGAGGAATCCCATTTTGGCCGCTTGTACCCTGGATCTCGTTCTTTCGGTCATGACCCAGCCTTCATGACCATAGGTGAGGGTAGGAACGAAAACTGACCAATAGATCGAGAGCTTTGCCTTCTGGCTCAGCTCCCTTTTCGTCACAATGGTGCGATAAACTGAATGTAATACCGCACCCGCTGCTCCGATTTTCCAACCAATCTCACGCTCCATAGTGCCCTCACTTGCGAACAAGACCCAGAAGGTATTTAAACTCCTTCACTTGGGGTAAGGACTCACTCCCTACCTGAAGAAGGCACTCCATCGGTTTCCTGCTGTCACCCATAATTTCTAAATATCTGTCCAAACCCGACCCATTGGGTACCATTGGGACCCGTCGGGCTCGGTTTGGTATCCACGCCTTAATGGACTCGCCAGACCCTCCTCCGCAGTGCTGTAGAGGAACATCTGGCAATGCAAGACTAAACATAGCTTGACATGGTCTTCATGTTAGCCAAATTTGAATCTCTATAAACGTATATCTGCATAATAAATGCAGAATCTGTAGGCAACGGGACAGGATTTTGGTATTGGAAGCGTTCTGGTTTCCGTTTGTCATCTGAGTAGTTTTGGTCATTTATTTGCATTCATACAGTATGTAGATATCTGTTTTCACTCCATTCTTGCATCTCAAATTGCTAATTGGACCTGGTACAGGGAAGATAAAGTCTTGGCTCTTATCTAGATATTTGCTAGCTACCCTGGAACCCTAAAATCATTGTCCGTTGCCCCCAGAGGCTACCCTAACCTAATCAGGGGAAATTATTTATTCAGGCGATCATTTTCAGTCGACACAGAAGCTGCTGCAGCTGTGGGTGATTTTGATGGGTCATTTTTTTATTTATATTTTTTTCTATTCAGAAAACGTAACATTCATGAACAGTTACAAACAACACACTGGGACATAGGAACGGGAGACAAAACAACACGTGCAGAAACAGACACACACAAACACACACACACACACACACACACACACACACACACAGACTCAAGACAAGGGACCGGTCACATACGCAAACAACAGAAAAGGCTGCTGCACAAACTCACACTATAGACTTTTATGGATTTCATTATTTATTTGGAAAATAACCTTTCCATCAGCGTTTATTGCATAAGCCGCATATCGATCAAGAGAAAATCCGATGAGACCGAACATGCTTAATTTGAGTCGATATTCATGAAATTCCATAGAATTTTACTGTTTCCATAAGGCATTTTTCACTTAATTCGGATAAAAACGTGTAGATGGAAACATAGCTAGTGAGTCTAATCTGGTGAAGTATGGTATTGCTCCTAATAAAACCTTTTTTATTGTCCCACAATATCCTGGGGTCTTCTACAGAGCCAACATTAATTTCTGCAAATATCTGGAATTCTGCAATAAACAAATGATAAATAAATAAAAATAGGATTAATCTAACCGCACTTTGAGATAGCTGGCCAAGGGTGGCAGCGCAAAGGATCCGTTTATGGTCAGACAAAGCCATTGGAAGTAACATCGCTTTATCAATTGAATGAAATACTTGAGAGGATGCAAAAAGAAACTCTATTCTGGAAAAAAGATTTATTACTACCTGAGAAAAAGGAAATCCTTACAGGTGGGATTAGCAACACGCCAAATATCTATAAGCCCCAAACTGCTGGCCCATGATTTCATAGCATTTGTAGCCTGATCCTTAAGTAACTAGCATACAGTGGTAGAATACTGGAGTAGGAACCATATAAAATAATTTGGCAAAGTTAGGCTTTTCTGTAACCTTTTCAGACATGCCCATTCCAACAGGTTTGGTTGTTGAGGAGATGTCATTGTTACTTCCTTCCGAAAGTACCTGTAACTTACCATCTGAGAAGGGCCAAATGTCCACAAAGTTTTCCCTAAAGAACGTAGCAAACAAAGAAATAAAAGCAGAAATTATGACAACCTTAAGCAGTGGAAAAGAGCCATAGCTCTATTTGTGTCAATGCGGTGGAGCGTGCACGCTTACCACGCATGCATTAATATCCTGAGTCTACAAATGTAGATGCACTCTTGGTACAGAAATGGGGGAGGTTTAAGTTTGAAACATGGAGCAAAAAAAGCATTGAGGCGGGGGCTCTATTCTGTGGATTATATACCTTCCTGTAACCCAGCGTTAACCCTGCAGATTGATGACTATGCTACCACTGCCCAGAGGGGGATTGCCCAGACCTTCCTCTCTAATGGTGTGCAAGAAGATGATGAGTAGCTTTACCCATCATTACCATCCTACCCCCTCTACTTCTTCTTTCCTTATTGCTCCCCCATCTTTCTTTATATCTTCACCTCCCCCGGCGAGGCCGCATCCCAGGATCCTGTGGTATCCCAGCAGCTGATGTAATGGAACAAAGCACTGCTGTCTGCCATGTTTTTTCTTCAGCAAGGAGTGGTGACAATCAGGGCACATTCAGCCCAACAATATGCCTCTGATGGTGTGAGCATACTGTTACCAGTAATAAAATGAAATAAAATCCAGGAGGTCCACTGTGAAAGCTGATTATACAGGAAAACACTTGACAATTTTAAAATCATAAAGAGTGAATATTTGAAAAACTGCTCAGAGACTTGAAAAGTTATTATGGTAACACTTTATTTGAAGGGGTGTGCATAAGACTGACATGACACCGTCATAACTATGACATGACATTTGTCATAAACATGAAGGAATCTTTTTGAATGTTCATGACTTGACTTGATCTGTTCGAGATGTTTGTGTTAAGACAACTTGATATTAACGAAGACAACAATCTCTGTCTTGTGGCAACTTGACATTAAGCAAGACAATAAAACCTGTCGATGTCTTTGTTATGACATGTTGACATCAACCTAAACAACATAACTTGTCAGTTTTGCAACAGGGAATGCACTACTGAGATGGTTTTCTTTCCTGGTTTGGCGCTTTGCCCCCAGGGGCTGAGTCAGCTAATTAGGCAGCTGTACAGCTAACCAAACTAACTAGCTAACGGCTGCTAACTACAGTTAGCGGTTACTTTAGCAACAAGTAACATTACCTGTTCAAAACTCATTAAATCACCTCGCTTCTGCATTAACTGTCAACAAACTGGTCTTATCACTTTTATGACATCTTAATGACAAGGCTAAATGGTTCCACCTTACTTGAGGTCAAGGATAAAATATTTATAATGGTCTCATGACAGCCAATGGGAAGCCCAACCACTTAATGTTTAATGTAATGGTAACACATTAAGCTTAGAATTTGGACTGCCATGACATATTTCTGACAGGTTATGTTGTCTAGGTTATCGTCTGGTTGTCATAACACAGACTGTTTGTTAATGTCAAGTTGTCATAACAAAAACATCTGAAACTATGCTAACTTTACATTAAAAGTATCATCATTTACCAAATACACTTATTGACAACAGTCATGAACATTCAAAAAACTCATGAATATAATTATGACGTTGTCATGTCAGTCTTATGCACACCCCTTTAAATAAAGTGTTACCAAATACTTTTATGTGCATGATGCAAACTCAGTGTAAAGGCATAAACACTTAGGCCTTGTTCAGACTGAGAGTAACACTTAATTTCATGAGACTACTGCATTGGAACAACGATAGTCCTGACGCAAAGGGCTCTGTTGAACCTGACTCAACTGTTGGAAGACATTATTAAACAAACTATTTCCTTGGTTAGGCACACTAACACACTATTCTCATTTATATCATTGGGGAGGTGACCTTTGCTCTTGTGCCCAGGAAGACAGCAAGCCAGCATGTCCTGGTACAGGATGAAATCTTCACACCCAGTGAGAGAGCCCGGGAAGGAGAGAATGTCACTAAACCGAGTCAACACTCCTTGATGTTTTAATCACGAAAGAGGCATAGGAAAAGAGAAGGGGGTGCAAAGGAAGAGAGAGTTCAGCTTATGTTAATGATCATAATGTTGCCAGCCGCTGCAGAGCTTTTGACTTGAGCAAAATATCCTCCCATCGGTGTCGCCTTTAGCTGCTAAACCACACGGTGGATGTTAGATATGCAACTCTAAAATGTTGGATGCCAGGTTATGGTGGAATACCCTGGCATCATACATCCACCAAATTTGAAAACTGGATATTATAATGAAAACAGATTCCTGAAGGCATGATCACACTTTGTCTTTGCCTCTTTATATATATATATATATATATATATATATATATATATATATATATATATATATATATATATATATATATATATATATACTGTTTTTCAATGTTTGCACACTATAAATGATCTAAAATGTTTCTGGGCCGAAACACAACATGCCAATTCATTTATCTCTCTCCAGCACAAAACATGTTTGCCTTCATGTTCACCTTCAGATCCCATTTTAGATACGGTTGCTATGTTATCACCAGCTGGCAGCAAACACATCAGATCTGTTTTTTTCATTCTGACATCACTTTCTCATTGTAGTCCCTTTGTCTCCTGCGTTTGTCAAGGCTAGGGAAATATGGTTAGGCAGAGATCATGTCAAGGTTGCTCGTTTGGTCTGTTAGAACGAACCCTGGAGCGTTTTGTCGGATAGTCTGGTTGGTTTGGGCTGGTGAGAAAGCGCCTCCAAACTCTGGTCCACTTGAAAACGTGGGTCTCGGTTCGCTTCAGGTGAGAACGTGATCCGACCCAAATACTGGAAGTGAACCAAAAACAATGCATTGAGTAGCCTGCAATTTTCAATTTTGCACCCAATTTACTGACTTTTATATATGATTAAAGGGATAACTTTAAGATTCATAGGCTGTTCTGACCATACATCGCTGGTCGTCTGTGTGACATCTTCATCTCTGTCTTCTTTACTCGCTGTCTGTCACCTGCTCTCATTGTAAAATATTAGAAACACTATAGCAGAACCAGAAAACCCAAGATGTAATGAGTTTGGTGTTGCGCGATTATTTCTGAGACCAGAAGGGTCGGTATATTGATATTCTGTCCAATAAACATGCAACGTCTCGCTTGTGTGACAATGGTATCCAATGTTTGCTGGTTTGACAAAGTGCAGTGTGAAAGCAAACTGAACCAAATGAAAAATGCAACAATATTACAACTTTACCCCCGAATCACACAGAGTTCTCTGAACTATTGGTGTGAAAGCGCCCTAAATGCCATTTACAGTAAGCATGGACACATGCAATAGACACAGCTCAGAAAAACAACAAAAAATGGGTAAAACATTAGCTGCTGATAATGCATCACACCACAAGCCAAAATATAAATCATCCAGATTTTTGTACAGATCTTCATAGCTTACTTAAACTTGTGTTTTTAATATGCAAAATAAACACCTCCATAGCAATTTAAATCCAATAAAGATTCATAAAAAACAAAAATATTGAGTTAGGCCTATTTATGTACAATTTCTCTGAAGAGACTTTTATAAACCTCAAAACACAATTTACAGCTGTCTGTTACCATCTTGACTTGATCCCACCATGTCCATCTGTCTTCACTCTCCACTCTTTTTTTCACAGAAATGCCACAGCAGTGATCTACTAAAGACAGCAAAGCCTGGCACTGATTTACACTGTAAATGCTGCTTTAGCTCTGAGTCAGTCAGCAGTGAAGCGGCACTGTTGTAGCAGCAGCAGGATGTGTGGGTGGTTTCTAAGCGTCAATAATGTGCCAATCTTCGTTTCACGCCCTGTGATTTTATTACATTTCCCCTGTCTCTCCTGGTTACCTCAAGGCTTCCATCAAATTAGACGTGGCCCTAATTACTTCTGCTGTGTCATGTTCAGGCTTTGTGATATAGTGCGTAGTTTCAGTCGCCCCCATGAGGAATTCTAAGTAATGCAACCCTCTTCTTCTTCGGGAAAGTCAGTGGGCGCAACAATCTTCTGAACATAGCCATACTGAGAAATACAGAGAGAGTTGTGGGGTACTAAAAGTCTGAATTAGCTTTGTAGCAACTTATTTGGCAATGGCTTGAATGCAATGGACCAAAATATTGATATTTATATCACAAAATTACGCAAGAAAAGTTACAGGCCACTTAATGTTGAATTTTCTGTCATTTATACTGT
>JABXJD010002713.1:0-45957 GCA_013375575.1 Percina caprodes
GATATCTATCTTTTGACACCTGTCCAACTTAATGGAAGTGAATGGGGATTTCACTTGAGGTGCTCAAAGCATTGAAAAACTGTTTTTCACTGGATCTACTTTCTATTAAGGAAGTAGTCCCTATGAATTGACATGATTGACAGTGAGGTATGTGGTTTATCTAGAATAGCTGGGATATTGTTACTGAGAAGCAATGCTGTTGAATTATTAGCTAAATTCAATGGAGGGAAACTTCTGTATTCATAGAACACAAGTTATGCCCAGGTAAAGTAGCCTCTCCGTTGGAAATAATCGTAACAGAACACGTTTTAGAGACCCGTGTTATACCTGGACACAAACTGTCAACATGGCTTTTTAATTCCCTGATTAACAGTGGAACACCTGACCGTATTAAACAATTTGACATGCTTAGAGCAAAACCTCTTTGTAGCATTTATTCTGCAAATATTGTGTATTTCCCTCCATTTAAACCTCAGTACAAATAAGCATGTTTCTATGTTTGGAAAGCTCTTCACACAAGAAGATCTGCTCCTGAAACATTGTCTCTGTCCAACCAACCTCCCCTCCATGGCGGGCGAGGGGGTTCAGTGCAGTCAAAATTAAAACCTTAGAAATGTCCCTGAGTGGCATTCAATATAACCCTACTACACATTTCTTAAATTCAATCAAGATGGACTGAATGATTCATGATCTCCTTACTTGATTGATTATGTGACAACCATTCAAGTAGCCCAGTAGTTCTACACTGGGAGAAAGGGAAAAGCTCAAAAAGGTTTCTCGCGGCTTGTGATGGCCGCACTAGCAGCCACACATGGAAACAACATCAACTCACGGTGGGACTCACGGTTGTTTTGAGCACATTACACATTATACAAAATAAATTGGACACACTTTAGTTCCACAAACAGTTTTATTAGTTATTTGACTGCACACATTTAGTTCACTTTGTCAATTTAGCTAATTTCTGGTTCATTGTCTTTGTTAAAGTCACGTTCTGTAAAATTAATACCTTTCTTTTTGAGTTACCAGTTCCTGGGGAGTTGTTGCTGGGGGTCGTTGGCTGACAGACTAAAGGACCTCCACTTGACTCTAAGCTGTTTAAATAGGGAATGGATAATTGGACTGCTCCATGTTTTACCCATTAATGGGGGTGGCAGAGTATTCAATTTGTATTTTTTTGTTCAGATTATTTGATTGATTTATCCTTAGTTCATATTAGGTAGCGTTGGGTTGTAGTTATTGTGGTTTGTCTATATAATGTGTTTGTCTACCCACTTTTTGTCAAAATGGCCTGATCAGCCACTATATAAGTTTCCCCCATGTCTCAGTCTTGTTAGGTCTGTTTAGTTTGTCTAGGTCTGTTTGGTCCAGCTTATGTTAAGGTTATGTAACCTGAGTTAAGTTCTGTTTAGTTGACCTCTTTTATGGGCCCAGAACTTTCTATTTTCTGTAAATTAGTTGTTTTTTTGTAAATAAAAACTATATTTATTTGAAAACCTACTTAATGAATCCTCATGCCTGCCAGCTTGGTCCCTCACATGGCTAAAGAGCAACATTGTGCCTTACAAAGCCCTCTCAAGGGAAAATACTCCAATGTATCATTCTAAAGGAATCAATAAACTAATTTGAGACTTTTAAGAACTCCTTAGGTTCCCAGAGTCACAGTTAATGGGCATTTGAAGTTATTAATTGCCTCTTTGTGTTTCAATAAATCCAATATGGATGGTGATGTTTTGAGGACTGTGATTTTGAGTCAGGGCTGTGATTCAAATTGTAATTATGTGGTCTGATTTAGTAAGGCTGCTGCTGCTGCTCAACAGTAAATTGTATCTGCTTAGTATACTACACTTGGTCAAATGTTCCCATTCATTTTCCTATCTTTGATAATTAGTTACTTGATTTTGAAGGTTTAATCACATTATATCAAACACTCAAGAGTATAAGATTTTAATAATCCAAGAAACTATTCAGCATTTTGTCAATGCTATTTATTTTAACGCTTCTTTCTGTTAAAGGGTAATTTTGGAATTTTTCAACCTGGACCCTAATTCCCCATGCATTTATTCCAGTATTGAGTGAGAACACTGGAACCATAGCCGCAAAGCAGACTACAATGTAATCCTATAGGCCAAATGTGCGCTGTCAATGTATGTCAACTGCAGTTTTTGCCAATGACAGGCTCAGATTGTTATTATGAGAGTCAAAACTTCATAATGGAAAGATGGTAAAGTCTCGTTTTGAAATCTTGTGAGGTGACTTGCCAGAAGACAGCATTGTGGAACCATGCATGCATAGTGAAGTATAGTAAAGCATAGCATTGTGTTATCTAAAATATTTTCAATTGCACATTCCCAATGTGTGCCAACAAAATGTCGAGCTACACAGTTTTTATAGATGTTACCTTTGGATACAGACAGGCTGTGGCTAGTTGTGCTACTGCTACAAATGGATAGTAACACTCCGGTCCATACACTGCACCTTGCAGACCATCTGCAAGCCAGGAGGAGAAGAAATTCTTTACCAAAGCACATTCTGCTGAAGAAGAATGCTGTTTCAAGCTGCAGACAGACATCTTTCCGTAATAGTTAGACACAGAATAACAATATGAGTCAGTGGGAAAAACAGCCACTTTAGTGGATGAAAAAGGACAGTGCACATTTGCCCTATAGGGTTACATTGCAGCTTGGTTTTCATTTGCTGGTTACAGTGTTCTCGCTGTACTGGACTAATTTCAAAGTTAGTCACTTAAACCCAGTTCAGACCAAAGATTCACTACGAGACGAGTTGAAACTTGCAACAAGCTTGTCTGCAGCGTTTCGAAACCTTCCAGTTCACACCAATGAGACAAGACGGTGTATCATCTCCATAGCAACAACTCTTTGTACTTCCGTTCTAACTTCCAACTTTTAGGCTTTTTTGTAGCTGGATATACCATTTGTTTTTCATCTAAATATGAATGTGGTTAACATTAGTGGTATTAAGTTGCTTGCTACAGTAACACTTATAGTGATAAAAAATAAAAATAAAATGAGAGAATCGTATCAATCCTTTCATCCAAATCTCGACAATAAAGCCAATGAGCATATTTCCCAAAATGTTAAACTATTCCCTCAAGACACCATCTTGGAGTCTGAGAAATTGTCATGGCTTTTTTCTTTTCTTACAGTGTTCTGACATTTCATAGACTAAACAACATATTAATTGTAAAGCAAATCATTTAATCAATAGTGAAAAATGACTGAAGCCCTAGTACACAGCTTGTGTTATTCTTGGTAACTTGCACAGAAACCAGCTCATTTTTATTCCTGTGAAGTAACATCGTCGTTTGACCTTTCTGAGACCTGTATGAGAGTGTGCATAGCCTAACCTTATTAGCAGCCTTTTACGGGGTAAACTTTCCATCCTGAGGAACCTGACTGGATGTGGTGTCAGACCTGGGCTGCATGCAGAGAACAATAGGGGATGACTGGTAATCGGGTTTCAGAACTGACAGTGGGCGGTGGCAATCAAATGTAATGGAACAAGCCTGAGGATCAATACAAGTCGGTGATTGCAGACAGACAAAGGTTGTTTAGTAGCAGGCATCACTAATTGAAATCAATGGCTAATCTGAAGACAGTTCTTAACCTTTACACCTCTGAGGATTCATAAACAAGTGAGAATCATGAGACCAGCAGACAGACTGTCGTCTGTGTACAATTACTTTCCCCCACAACATATTTGTTTTTCTGCTGATTCACACTTTCTAAGAAGCCTAACAAAGCCATGCAATGAGGTTTCATTGCCCTGGATCAATACAGTATGAGAACTAACACTCTGGTTAAATGGTGATTCTGCTGTATGTGGTGTATTATCAATAAAAGGTAACTAAAATATGCATGTGGAACCGTACTGCATATGGAAAGTCATTCAGCTGGTAATTGATTCAATCGCTAAGGAAATAAGTGTCAAATAAGGCCATTAAATTTAAATTTAATTCATATGGACGTACATGGGTCAGGTGAATGGAGTGTCCATCAAATAGGATTGAACCCTATTTATATGCAATTACATGCAATGCCCTTAAAAGTGGTGGTTAATTGATCGAGTATTCCATTTTGTATTGAGGATGGAGCCACCGAGCCAAGCGTCGACCGGCGTGACAGCCTGAGAAAGAAAGATGAGACTGAGACCAGACGTTTTAATCACCAGATGTCAATAACTAATCAGGCAGGAGGACACTAAAATAGATATCTTGGTGAGTTGTCACAAACAAATTGTCAAGAAATATCATGAGAAAACATTTGAAGATGATTGGGCACTGAACACAATGTCGCTTTCGATTGAGGGACCTTTTTCTAGCCAATATCTCATATTTTAAAGCATACTGGAAGTACCAAAACACCACTGTAGAGTTAAATTATATCCTTTTATGGATTGCAACACCACTTAGAACGCCACAGCTATATATTCCTTATTCAGTCAGTAAGTTCACACAAGAGCTCCCACCAGCTTGAATTGTAGACGCGTAGGCGTTCAGTATGGAGCACTTCACTGGTACAAGAATTTGTGCACAAACCCAAAAATCCCCGGAATTGTACTACCCAAAACCAAACCGGACCCGTATAGTATTTGAAAGATGTAACCTGGACCCGTGCAGAACTGAGAAATCTTGGACTTGGACTTGACCAGATCTGAAAGCTGATTGCTATCATTTATTTCAGTTGTTAAAACTAATACTGCTGCCAATTCTTGTTAGCTTAATAAAGATTACTTCGATCGTGCCATGGGTTACTTTTGCATATGTTTACTTCATTTGAAGCTTTGGCCATGTTTAACTTGCACGGTAGCTGGATTCGCACAACATGACAAGATCACGGCTCCAACGTAATGCGTTAATGTGTCTGAACTACCAGCTTACCGAACCAATCAGTGTCCTGTGAAGAGCTAGTGGGAGTGCTTTAGGTTTGTGTGATAGACGCCACTGTTTGTTCAAAACAATGGCAAACGTGATAGACACCATCCATTCATCCAACAGTTTCCAATGACACGCCTCTCAGATGGTTCTGGGTTAACAAACCATCTGGTTCCTCAGATTAAGGTTTAATATGAACATTGAACTTTGGACATTGAACTATGACAGATATGACAGAGAATAGGAAAATAGGACTTGTTTGAGGATAAATGTTTGTATATACTTCATTGAACAATTTAGAGTTGACCCTTGCAATTTTGCTCTGTTTAAATGCAGGGGCGGTATTTCACTCTGTGGGAATAGGAGCATAGTTGACATGTGTGAGACGGTTAAAACAGGTACAGAACAATGTGTTAGATGAAACTTCATTGTTCGCCCTGTGGGTAATAAGGTATGCAGGTACTGCAGGCCAGTGCTGTATTGTACCTTGCTGGTGACAGACTTGTCTGAATCAAAGCAATCTTTTATTTAGATGAAGCTATATATTTTCAAACAAAACAAGATATTTCATTTCAACCAGCTGTTTCTTGGTGATGGCGAGCTTTCCAGAAGGTCCTTGGAAAACTACAAAAGAGGGCTGTGTATTATACTATCAAAGTATTCTCATTTGAAATCAGAACAGTGCGCCTGTATTTGAGCAAGGCTTTGATTCATGCACAGACACACTCCCTGATCCCCCTGTCTAATCCCTCCATTGGCTGGGACAAGGACACGTTGACAATTTAAGACCTATTCCCTCAAACTCTCTTAAATAGTCCTGTTGACCGATCACAACATAGTCTCCAGGATTTAGAAACATGTTTTTAATTAATCAGCTTGTAACGGGCAACCCAACTGGGTAAACATATTCTCAACAAGCTGACATTTGCTCAGGATGGCTGATAGATCTGGCAGGTGATATTCTGAGAAAGTTTCAGCCAATTTCAAGTCAACAATATTTGTGTAGCATGGCGTGTTTAATAGCTCCATGTTGGTTATCTGTCTAGTTTTATACACCCTGCAGTGTCATTCTTTTCTCATAATGGCTAATCTGTACAGTATTTTTATTTATATTATAACATCTTCTGTGAATAACTTACATTACATAATACTCATCAAAAAAGCTACATTAAAGAAAAGAAGTACTTTATTGATTTTTGGGAAGATTCTATGTTTTCAATTCTTTTTAATTACACACACACACACACACACACACACACACACACACACACACACACAGAGACACATGTAAAGGCACTTTCTTTAAGCACTTCCTTGGCTTTGCAGGAGTTATACTTTTTAGCATTTATAAGCAATATATAAAGGGGCAATACATGTTTATAACACACTACAAATGCTACAATGCAGTTATAAGCAAATATAAATAAATTTTAACAGTTTGTTAACGATTTTACAGCAAGAACAAATGCTTCATACGTTTGTTGCATGGCTTGGTTGACTACTCGATTCTGATTGGTCAATCACTGTGGTCCGTTATTTCAGTATAACGGACAGGTGGATGGAGTTCTGATCATTGACTCTGGATGACTACTTTTAAATCAATAAAATCTGTATTTGTGCTCTGTGTCAGCCCAGTCTCATGGTATTTCATAAAATGTAATCTATTGATTTGTGTACAGGTTGCATTGTTATTTTCGTGTGACGATTACGAACAATGTATTTCAATGGGATGCCTATTTCGTAGTCACAGAATGATAATGGTAGTGAGTAGTATTGAAAATCCGCGCAGAGATGTTGGTTGGTGTGGTGGATGGGTCAAACATCAAAGGACTTTCACCCCGGAGACCGGGGATCAGCGTTATTCTCATCCTAACCACAACCGTCCTGTTGTTGTTGGCGTGTCCCCCATGTGATGGTTCCTTTCCCCGTTCTTTTTTTCCTAACCACAACCGTCCCATTGTGGCCGGCGTTGTTTCATGTCCCTGCGCCCGGGGATCATGTCCCACATGTTGTTGATGGCGTTTGATTTCCCGCTGTTGCGTCCCCAGAGTGAAATGGTCACGTTGAAAATCGTGACATGTACCCGTAATAATAAATCAAAATTACGTGACCATTTCACGAACTGGGTTGGACTGTGTATGCAATTGTAACCTATAGGCCGGCATGCGCATAACCCTTCCGACAAATTCTTTGTGGTTAACCGATTAATGATCAACTGTTGACATCCCTAGATTAACTAATCCTTACAGTGTGTTAGGATTTAACATTCTACCTGTTACGGGAAAAGAAGGACTTAAATGCAAGGCTCAAAACTGTAAATGGGTTTATTGTTTAGAGTGAGAGGGGAAGTTGGGAAGCAGATGCCAGGGACGGGAACACAGAGAAGGTGGAGCTGGGGGAGTTTCGAGGGTGTGGATTCTCGCAGAAAGTGTGGGAGAGTCAGGAGCCGAGGGAGAGGAGGACACTGGACAAACTGTTGGACATTATTTACAATGCCAGCCACCCCCTGCACACTGTCATCAGCACCCAGAGGAGCCTGTTCAGTGGAAGGCTGCTCCTTCCCACTGTAAGTGTAGGAACAGCAGACTCAAGGACCCCTTTGTCCCTCATGCCATCAGCATGTACAGCTCCTCACTTTGGGGGAGGAGGAAATAGGGTGGAGAGGACAATACATACCCACACACACCTGGACTCACATAAATACCTGGACACTTGAACACTTGACTCGACACTGACACTTAACTGATAATTTCTGGTAAATTTCTTTTTATAGCCAAAGGTTTTTATTGTTATTATTGTTATCTCTATACTGTATTCTTCTTGCTAAAAACTGATGCTGGAAACTTCAATTTCCTTGCAGGAGTCATCCCAAAAGGATTAATAAAGAGAAGTCTAAGTTAAAGTCTAAGATGTCAGGCAGGTGTGAGCGGCAGGAGCAGGTGATTGTGGATGAGACACAGGTGTGTGTAATCAGCTGGCTTCAGCAAGAGGGAGAGTGGAGAAAAAAGAAAACACAGCAGGATCAAAACAGATCAGGCCAACAGAAAACTAATAAGAATAGTAAACAAAACAAATACTCACGGCCAGCCGGACCGCAACCATAACACTACCTGTGTCTTTCATATACTTCCTTTGAAATCAAAAATCTATTACTGTTTTTATATCCAATAAGCATGCTTAAAAAGTTGTTATTGTTAAAAAATACATGAACTAACACTAAAATAAATCCTTGTATGGTGTGGTATAATGTGCTATGAACCATTTAGTAATTGTTTCAGTTTGGTTTCTAATCATATGCTCAATCTATCAGGTTCAGTCGTCGGTAGAAAAGAAATGCAACAACATGATCAAACATAAAGAAGACAGCAGCTTCCTAGTGCTGTACTTTAGACAGAGTTCATCAGTGAAATATGTAACATGCATCTCATCTAACAGGACAAGATCGTTAACCTGATGTGAGTTTCAGCTCTTCCTTGATTACTTGACACAATGCTATTAACAGCAATCTGTCACAACGTCGAGCCTCACAAAGGTGCTGCCCAAGAAGTTGGACAGATGCCTCAAGTATCATCTTCAATCATCGTAATCTGAAATTCTTTCCATCCTGTGAATTTAAGTGAAGTGGTATGGTAGTCCTTCAAATGCAGTTAGACATTGAGCTACTCGGTGTGTGTAATGCAATATTTCACCCAATCAATATTGTGCTCTGCGGGTACTGGCGCTTTCACCACTTCTGAAGATAACAAGCAGAAACAAAGGGATTATGCACGCACACACAGAGGTAAATAAGATATTACCCCTTTTATTTGCTGTTTATTTTTAGAGCGGAGGAGTTGCTTACTTCACATTCATGTCTGCGCCCCAGGGGTAGTTCGCCTCTTCTCTCTCAGAGCTGCCATTTTAAAGCAAAAGCACTCACTGTCAGATTGCACTGCATTGTACCACTGCTCATCTGGCTGGACTGGCACTGGACAAATCCCAAGAAACAGACTTGGACGTGAATGATCCATTCTGATCCTCTCTTAAAATGAGATGAGGAGCTGCTGGTTGAGTAACACAAGCTAAGGTTCCATCCACTACCCAAAATGTATTTTAAAGCAAAAGTCTGTCAGCAATGTATGTATAAATAATTTGTTTTTTATACAGTGCCATAGTCAATCAAATTATGTGAAGTTCGGTTTCCATCCAACGGCTTTAAAGCACATTAAACCCTGTGCATAATGTCACATGTAGCTCAATAGAAAATCTGATAAGACCGATAACGGTTAAACTTGGAGATATTCATGAAATTCAATCGAATTTTACTGTTTCCATAAGGCATTTTTGTATTCAATTTCATTTGATTCACATAAAAACTTGTGGATGGAAACATAGCTACTGTCTTTTAAAAAGGTCCCATGGCATGAAAATTTCATTTTATGAGTTTTTTTTTTCCATTGATATGAGTTCCCCCAGCCTGCCTATGGCCCCCTCTGTCATAGGGTTACCTCCCCTTTCTCTGCTTTCTCCACCCAGAGAATTTGGCCAACCCATGAGTGAGAGACATCATGGCTTTCAAACAAGCAAAGTGGCAGTTGGTCCAGGCCACACCTCCCCGCCTCCACCTTACACCCCCCCAGTGGCTGTAGTTCTGCACCAAGGCTGAAGTTAGTTAAGAGACTTCAGAGAGTATTAGGGGACCACTAAGGTTTATATAAATATATGGGACCTTTAATGAAAGAGTGAAAACATACAGGAGGATTTTGAAGAAAAAATGTTGCTGGTAGTCCTGTGGAAAAATAAAAAATTGTTATTTGAGTGAAAAAAATGTTTAAGCCTGAAAAGGTACTATTTTCAGCACTTTTAGTGAAGGAAATTGACGGTGAACATTTGCCCGGTAGGATTACATTGCAGCCCAGTTTGCGGATGCCGGTTAGACACACTCGCTCAATGCTGGACCGATTTCAAAGATTTTGGTACATATAAGCCATTGAGACACCAATAAAATAGTGTTTTAAAATGTAAAATTGTAAAATTACCCTTTAAATCAAAGATTTCTTTTAACTATACCAGCTTTTTTCAGTTGGATATATTTACAATCAAACAATCCTTCAATTTTCAGCAGAAGTGAGTCACCTCCATACTTTGCTTTAGGAATTTCTTTCTTAAATCTGAGCGAGTGCTCTGATTCATCCCAGGCTTGTGAGGCTCCCTGTGTTCTACCTTGACGGGAGGCTTCACCATCACACCCTCTCAGGAAACAACTTTTCAACCTAACGAATCCATGTGGTTAAAAAAAAAAAAAAAAACTTTCCATGTGCTTCATTTCTCAGTAAACCGGATGGTTGTCTACATCTTACTTGGAGACAGTGATATACACAAAGAAAGTTGCGCTAACACTTGCAACAAACAACCACCCACACAGACCTTCATGCCGCAAGCCTTTTTCTTGCACAAGCCCAAAACACATGCACTCACAAACCCCCAAATTTAGAATGAAAGTAAAAAGGTGACTGATAATACTCCTATGGCATGTCTTTGAGGGGAAGGATGACTGATATATTCATCTAGCTTCACTCATTATTGTTCATTAATTGTCTGCCAGGACAAATCCTATCTCTCCTGCAGTAACCGGAGTGTGTATTAAGTGATCACAATGTCGTACCGTGACCTATTTCTCCGTCTTCTTTGTGAACATCATCCGGCAGTCTCCCAGCAGATTTATACCTTGAGGGCACAGCCACTGCCAGCCAGTATCAACTCCTTATTGTTTTGTGCCCAGAATCAAGCCACTTTTTTCCTTATCCAACTAGCTTGATGCTGTTGAAGAGCTGAAGAGCTCTGAGCCTGATTGTAAAGAAGTGCAGGTCTGTTCTGGGAGTTAGCTTTCCCTCTCTGTTGGTGATTGCCTGGCACAACCTAAAAGGAGTGAGAAATACAAGTTAAAGTGTAATTCCAGTTAATGACTTCTGGTGCTTCACGCTGTGTTCTTTTTCAAAAGACTAGTCCGTCTAGCCTTTATCTCTCCTCAATGGGAGAAGTTCTCATTATCTCAACTTGTTTGACTGCTAAAATACAAGGGCTGCTTGTTCTTCAAATGGCTTGTGGTTCCGGCTAACATATGCAGTGACAATTCCTTGTATCTCCGCCACAGGAAACTGAGCACATCTCCAGCTGCTGAATACAAAATGGAAGCTCGTCTCCCTGTGACCCTGCCAAATCAACAGATAGGGCTTTTTGATTTACAGGGGTAGTGGGCACAAAACCATTATGGCAGATGCTCATAGAATTCACAGCATCAGCATGTTCGTCATCAGTGTGAGCCTGCAGCTACAAACGCACAGATGAACAACACAGTGAACAGCATTGTGTCCAGACACAAATAGGAACAAATAAGCTACCAGCACGGGCAAAAACATTGCTCAGGCCCTACATGTGCTCCAACATGCTAACCAAGGAATATTGAGGCACAACAACGTGAAGTGCATCACTGAGCTGCAGACATGCAGGGACAGGGAAATATACCACATACACACAGTAATGGCCTGCCAGGAGTTTGTTACTTTGTGCAAGGAAAATGCCATCTACATGGTAACAGGAATTGAATAGGGGGCGCTTGTACACTACCTTAAACCTGTCTGGTCTCAAGGAGTCTAGAGCTCTTTGTTAGTTGACGTTCCTAAAATCCCTTTTCGTCCCACAACTGGTGGGATTGCTGTGGACGAAGTACACACAGCAATTCACTGGTAGGAGCAAAAAAAAACACCTGGAAGACAATAGGTGTAATGGTGCGTTCAGACCAGATCAAGCATTCCGTTTTGCCGCAGTGTGGTGCAGCGGTGGGAGTGTCACTAAAACGGCCCATTTGTGTGACATCCTGTTGTATTATTTAATCCCCTAAATGTACACAAGTAGATTTATACTGTTTTAGCCTACAATTACTGTTTTAGCCTGCAGTGATTGTGCACCACCCCCAACCCTGTTCTACGCAGTTGCTAGTAGCGAAGAGGTAATAATCTTGTAATTTCTATGTCCTCTTCGTCTCCAAAGCTCCAAACGCTTTCGTTGTCCTCCTCAGTCTTAAAGACATTCTATGGTTGGCACGTTCTGACCCGTCTTATACATTGCCGTCGAGGGGGACAGTAGTTTCACGCATACACAACCTGTACGACAATGAGAAAGCAGCCAAACTGGAACTGCTGCAAAGTGCAAACTCTGTCTCAGTAACCGGTGATCACTGGAGTGAATAATCAAAATTATTTAGGAGTTACTGCACACTATATTGACTCTGGTTGGACTTTGCACTTGTTTGCCTTAACGGTTCGACATACAGAGGAACGACACTATGCTGAAACATGTGCCGAGCACTTCTTTGCAGAGACATGGGGCATTGCAAATAAAGCTACTATCGTCACAGGCAGGGCACGGAATATGATCGCAGCAGCAAGGCTTTTGCCGTACAAACACATTCCGTGTGTCTTCAGAGGTTCATTGCAATGTCAAATCGTGGTTTGAAAATGTGTTGGCAAAATGCTCTAAACTGGTTGGACACTTTAAACACAGTCCAGCAAATGCAGCATGACTTCAATGTCAACAAAGACAGAGAGGGCAAGACCCAGAGTTTCTAATTCAAGACGTCCCTACCCGATTTAACTCTGAGCATGATCACTCTGCTGGAAAAAAACAAAGATGCACTCAGAGCTACACTTGATCTCTATCAGCAAAGAAGCACTCCAGGCTTTCTGACCAATGCACAATTTGAGAAAGCTCAAGACACTCCTCAAACCCTGCAGATAAGCTTAAGCCTAGGCTAATGCTTAAAAGGAACAAATTATTACTGAAGAATCAAACAGGAAGTTTGCTGTGTTTTGAATCCATCTTTATTTTGTAGAAATTGCAAATGTGATGTATTATTGCCACTTGGATAGCCCTTATTCATAAGCATGTTTCAGAGGGTGAAATAAGATATGGAGAGAGAATGAGGGATAGCGGGAGGGAGAAGAGGACAGGGAGGCGAACAAGCATGGTATAGTGGGGCTAGGTGATCTGGCAACCAAGTAAGCAAAGATAAATTATGAATTATTGTCTTTTTTATAACAGTCTTAATTTATTTTTAGTTTTAGTTTTTCATGGCAGGTATGTGACTGAACGTGTTGGAGGAGAACAGTACTTATTCTGTTCAGTGGTCCTGCCTGCACTCTGCCATCTTTTCCGGGTTATGGAAGTGCCTGATGATTATCCAGACTACCTGTCCCAATTTAAAGAGGCCTTCACTGCTGACCTTTCAAAGCGGAAAGAAGGCATTGTCTGCTTTGACTACTTGCCTTGTGTTTTCCTGCCTCCGTGATTGTCTGCCCCACCCTCATGTATTTCACCTGTTCCTGAGCCTAGTGTGACATGTCTCTCGTTACTTTGTGTATTTAGTCTTTGTGCTTCCCTTGTCTTGTGTCGGATCATTGTTTGTAGTATGTCCCTGAGTCAGCGTGCTGTGTGTTTCTCTGCCAGTTACCTGATTTTTTCCATGGTTCCTGTTCTTCTGGTTTTGTTGTTTTTTGACCTGCTGTTTTTGTGGACACCGTCTCTATTTATGGCTTTTTGTGAAAATAAAGACCAGTAACAGTCAGACACACAAGGCGTTATGAAATCAAGGGGGGGTAACTTTTAGTGCTAAAGATTTGCCACCATGGTAGGAAAACACGGGGGCACTTTAGCCGCTAGAGTGGCTACTTGCTCCGAAAGCTAACCACTGTCACTCTCTCACTTCTCCCTTGCTCTATCACCCACACACACTGGCTTGACGCACATTTACAGTTGTGGTCAAAAGTGTACATACACTTGTAGAAAATCACAATGTTATGGCTGTCTTGAGTCTTCAATAAGTTCTACAACTCTTATTTTTCTGTGATAGAGTGATCGGAACACATACATGTTTGTCACAAAAAACAGTCATAAAGTTTGGTTCTTTCATAAATTTATTATGGGTCTGCTGAAAATGTCACCAAATCTGCTGGGTCAAAAATATACATACAGCAACAAAATATGTCAATTTTGGTGATGTAGCGAGTTGTGTCAATCAAATTAGCTTCATGTCATGGCCTCTTCACTTCTTCTAAGTGATTCTGATTGACTACAGCTGTTGACTTCTCATGAGCCCATTTAAATAGGGCTCATTTGACCCAGTGATTAGACTCAGCTACAAAAGCTACAATGGGAAAGTCAAAGGAACTCAGTGTGGATCTGAAAAAGCGAATTATTGACTTGAACAAGTCAGGGAAGTCACTTGGAGCCATTTCAAAGCAGCTACAGGTCCCAAGAGCAACTGTGCAGACACTTATACGCAAGTATAAAGTGCATGGAACAGTTGTGTCACTGCCACGATCAGGAAGAAAACGCAAGCTATCACATGCTGCCGAGAGGAGATTGGTCAGGATGGTCAAGAGTCAACCAAGAATCACCAAGAAGCAGGTCTGCAAGGATTTGGAAGCTGATGGAACACAGGTGTCAGTCTCCACAGTCAAGCGTGTTTTACATCGCCATGGACTGAGAGGCTGCCGTGCAAGAAAGAAGCCCTTGCTCCAGAAAAGGCACCTTAAGATTCGGCTGAAGTTTGCTGCTGATCACATGGACAAAGATAAAACCTTCTGGAGGAAAGTTCTCTGGTCAGACGAAACAAAAATTGAGCTGTTTGGCCACAGCACCCAGCAATATGTTTGGAGGAGAAAAGGTGAGGCCTTTAATCCCAGGAACACCATGCCTACTGTCAAGCATGGTGGTGGTAGTATTATGCTCTGGGGATGTTTTGCTGCCAGTGGAACTGGTTCTTTGCAGAAAGTAAATGGGATAATGAAGAAGGAGGATTACTTCCAAATTCTGCAGGAAAACTTAAAACCATCAGCCCGAAGGTTGGGTCTTGGGCGCAGTTGGGTGTTCCAACAAGACAATGACCCAAAACACACATCAAAAGTGGTAAAGGAATGGCTAAACCAGGCTAGAATTAAGGTTTTAGAATGGCCTTCCCAAAGTCCTGACTTAAACCCCATTGAGAACATGTGGACAGTGCTAAAGAAACAGGTTCATGCAAGAAAACCATCAAATTTAGCTGAACTGCACCAATTCTGTCAAGAAGAGTGGTCAAACATTCGACCTGAAGCTTGCCAGGACCTTGTGGATGGCTACCAAAAGCGCCTAGTTGCCGTGAAAATGGCCAAGGGACATGTAACCAAATACTAATGTTGCTGTATGTATATTTTTGACCCAGCAGATTTGGTGACATTTTCAGCAGACCCATAATAAATTTATGAAAGAACCAAACTTTATGACTGTTTTTTGTGACAAACATGTATGTGTTCCGATCACTCTATCACAGAAAAATAAGAGTTGTAGAACTTATTGAAGACTCAAGACAGCCATAACATTGTGATTTTCTACAAGTGTATGTACACTTTTGACCACAACTGTAAGAATTTACTTGAAAGTAACGCATTAGTTACTTTCTGAAGTAATCAGTTACTTTTCTAATTTGTAACCGAGTATCTAATTTAGTTGCTTTTTGGAAGAAGTAACTAGTAACTGTAACTAATAACTTTTAAAAAGTAACTTGCTCACACTGCTAAAGATTCAAGCTCAGTACTTTGCCTGTCATCTCTGCATCAGGGTTCAACCTTCACCACCACCTGTCACAGATACACTGGTAAGAATTGCTTTCCATTGATGTTGTGGCTAAGTAGTAAAGCGGTTGCCTGCGGAAAGTTGGGGGTTCAATCCCTGGCCATGCAGTCTCATGTCGCTGTGTCCTTGGGCAAGACACTGAAGCCCGAGTTGCCCCCGTTGCTGCAACATCGGAGTGTAAATGTGTGTAAGTGTTTATCTGATGAGCAGGTGTGTGAATGTGTGTGCATGGTGAATGGTTCCTTTACTATGTAAAAGAGCTTTGACTAAAAAGTATTACAGCATCCATTACAGTCCTAAAATGCAAACTAATAGAATTGTAAGGCTTTTAACAATAATCATGATTAAGAAAACATTAATCATGTAACAGCCTTAAATAAAAACATGAACATAAACTAAACCCAGCAGAACACATTCAAGAGAAAGTGAATCAATCATAAAGATGCCTTTGAGCAAAGCTCAAACAGGTTTAGCTGTCAGAGTTGAAAGAAAGCGCAATTACCGTAAATTCCGCACTACAGAGCGCACCTGATTAAAAGCCGCACGCTCTAATTTTAGAAAGAAAATCAATTTTGTACTTGTACAGGCCGCACTGGATTTTTAGCCGCAGGTGGCCCACGTAATACGAGATATTTACACAGAAAGATATTACACGTGAGGATTTTTTTAACTTAATTTAATCTGTATGGTAACAAATACATATTGCAAATGCTTTTTTCGAACAGTGCCTAGGCCTATGTACTGTAGGCTACGTATCGGTAACACACAAATTACGTTGCGTATGCTTTTTTACTGAACAGTGCACAAACAACACGACTGGTAAAAAATGTATACCGGTATATACACGGCAGCCTACCAGGAAAAGTCATTAATCGCCTTCTTCATCTTCCTCCTGTGCACTAAAACCATCAAAGTCCTCTTCTTCAGTGTCCGAAGTGAACAGCCTCAGGATCTCGTCACTCACTTCAGTTTCTTCGTTTTCGCTCTCACTTGAGCGCACGCGGTCCTCTTCATCACGGAGCAGTCCACCCTTTCGAAACCCGTTGGTGATGGTAGATGTTTTGACGCGGCTCCACGCGTTTAGGATCCACTGGCAGACTTGAGTTAAAGATGCTCTTCGCATGCGGCCTGTTTTGGTAAAGGATTTCTCGCCGCTCGTCATCCAAGCCTCCCACTCAACGCGCAGTGCCACTTTAAAAGCCCGGTTCACGCTGATGTCCAGTGGCTGCAAATACTTAGTGGTGCCCCCAGGAATCACAGCGGGGATTGAGTTTGTACTCTTGATGGCAGCTTTCACTGAATCTGTTATATGGGCCCTCATGCTGTCCATAACGAGCAATGCTTTTTTTCTGCGAAAAAATCCCCCTGGTCGCTTTGCGTAGCACTCTCTCAGCCAATCCTTCATTAGGCTCTCCATCATCCAACCTTTCTTATTGACTTTCACCACGATTTCTCTTGGGAATTTTTCCTTTGGCATTGTCAGCCGCTTAAAAATCACCATCGGTGGAAGCTTTAGTCCGGATGCTGTACAGCTCAGAACACAAGTAAAATGCGTTCTCTCATGGCCACTTGTTTTCAGTGTGATGGACGAGTCACCTCTTTTATTAACAGTCCGAGTGAGAGGCAGGTCAAACGTCAAAGGTACTTCATCCATATTTATGATATCATCTGGCTCGATGGAATTCTCCGCTATCTTTGTTTGAGTGAATGAGCGGAAGTTAGCAAGTTTTTCCTCGGGAGGGAGCTGCTGACACAAAGTCGTGCGTGCCCTGACAGACAGGCCTTTTCGTCTCATAAATCTAAAACACCACGATGGCCCACCTCTAAAATCTTCGATTTTCATTTCGGTGGCAATTGCTTTAGCCTTCAGTCTGATCTGCACGGTGGAAACACCGCGGCCGCCCGCCCTCTGCGTGTTAACCCAGTCTTCAAGAACGTTTTCAAGTTCGGGCCATCTGCTATGATTACCTCTGAAAGCTTTTGTCGTCTTTTTGCATTGACTCAGTTCTTCACGCTGGCGTCTCCACCGTCTCACCATCGATTCATTTATGCCAAGATTACGTGCAGCAGCTCGATTTCCTTCTTCAACGGCCAGATTGATCGCCTTTAACTTAAAAGCTGCATCATATGCTTTTCTTCTAGCGTTTTCCATGTTGATGAGGGTGAGTACAAATGACTGATTTACAATAATGTAATTGTGAAAGTGCGCTTGATTTGTCGCATAATTTAATTGGACCTTTGTGAACTACTCCTCAATTTTATTGGTCTACTGTTACGAAGCAAATGTTTTTTGGCGGCAAAAAAAAAAAAAAACATGCATTAGCCGCGTCGTAGTACAGGCCGCAGTGTTTAAAGTGTGGGAAAAAAGTAGCGGCTTATAGTCCTGAATTTACGGTATGTGGATGCACTGCGACCAGATGAGCAAAACAAAGGCTAAATGCAAGTATTGCAAAAACCTAATAATAATAATAATAATAATAATAATAAAATAATAAAAAGCATAATCTCAGCAAAAAAACAAAGGCTGTGATTGCATCAGGCAGCTAAACCTGTTTGTCTTGTGATTCACTCGGGTCTTTAACCCATGTCTTTAAATTCACTAACAAATCGTGAGTCTCTAGTATTATTAACTCGGATCAGATAACAGCGCCACACCTCTTGCAACATTAGCTACTACTCCAGTAGCCCCTAACCATCTTAGCTGTAAAAAGCTTTATAACTTACAATTTCGTAGGCAACAAATCAACTCAAGCCACTGATTGAGCAGAGAGACCGTCCGAGACAGTTTATGAGAACTTCCCAACCCACAGTCTCAGAGCTCAGACACCATGGGATTTACATGTTGATGACTGGTGAGTCAGTCAGTTGCGCGAATAAGCTGGCTATGAGTGGATCAGTAGTAGCAGATGAGCGAGTAAAGTCTCTCCTTAAGGTCAGGTTAAAGCAAATCAACAACTCAAGCCATTCTTTCACTTCTTAAATAACATGCAATATTCTGCACGTAGCCTAGCTAGGCACACCGTGGGTTTGGTGTATAAATGTAGTATGTTCAAATGTAATTAGGTCGACCAGACAGTCCGAAACAATGCAAGCTCGTCTTGGCTCATATAAAAATTAGGTTGATGAATAAAAAAAAAAAAAAACATTTATTCACTATGGGCATTTCTCCGTTCCTGTTTCCTGTTGAAGGCCTATATATTGCTTAGGCTACATTAAGTTTAGACAAGAAATAAACAGTCTGGCTCAAAGTTCTTTATTTCCAGTGACTAAATGGCTCTCCTGTAAGCAAGTACACAAGGTGGCGAGTGGGTGTGCAAGTTTTGATGCATTACAGTAATAATAGCTTTTAGGTAATAATAATAATAATAATAATAATAATTAGTTGACTAGTATTAGTAGCATATTAATATAATGTATGTAGGTTATTTGACTCCCATTAAGCTAACATGACATGTTTTCAGGTAGGCTAGTGTCACAAAGCCCTTCCCCCCCTTCTTTTTTGGAATGTAGGCTATCTGGCTTTTTGACCCTCTGCCCTATGGCTGCATGGAAAGATACTGAGTGAAGTTGTCATGGTAATGTAGTTGACCCGGCCGCTTTGACCCCTTACCCCAATCGCAGGCCTATATGATTAAAAACACCTCAGAGAAGTGACAAGAGAAGTGAGAGTGTGGTGTCAAGACAAGTTAAGAGGTTAAGTTCAACAAGTTTCTGAACATCAGCACCCAAAAGAAGAGCAAGGTGTGGATGCACTTCGATCAGATGAGCAAAACGCAGGATAAATGCAAGTACTGCAAAAACCTGATTTCAAATCATGGAGGAGCAACATCCAGCATGAGGAGGCTCTTAAAAACTAAGTATGTCCCTGCATTACTTAAAGACACACAAGAAGGAGCAACAACAACAACTGAGGCAGCTGCAACTACATCTGCAAAAGCATCTTCCAGAACTGGGGTGCCAGCTACAAGATCACAAGTTGTAAGAAGGCGGCCAACACAATCTCCAATGGAGGCATTTGTAAGACGGCCAATTCAAGCACTGCAACAGAGCAAAGTAGATGAAGCCCTTATCAAGATGATTGCCAATGACTTTCAGCCATTTTCAATTGTGGATGACAGGGGCTTCAGAACATACAAACAGGCACGGTTTCTAATAGGTTGCTGCCTAATCTCTGTGATAAAGTCAGAGCCTTAAAGACAATATCAAAACTGCTCCTGCTGTTTGCTAAACAACCAGTTACATGTAAGTTACATGTCACTATATACAAAATGTTGAACTGAAGTCCAATTTATTGGATTGCTTTATAGTTGCAGAACATCTGGCACACAAGTTGGATACTGTGACCCAAGAGTGGGGTATAAAGGACAAGATTGCTGCTTGTGTCAAAGACAATACAAGCAACATCCTTAAGGCTGTGAGAGAGGTGCTGAGGTGGAACCACGTCAGTTATTTCAAGTATGTAATTAATCTGGTGTTCAGGAATACACTTCAGCAGCCGGACATAGTTGCTACCATTCAGAAGGTGAAGTCTATTGTGGGGTACGCGCAAAGAAGCACAGTGGCTTCTGCAAAGCTGCGCGAGGTCCAGCAGAAGATGGGACAGGCTACATTGACCAAAGTCAGATGTGGTGACGCGTTGGACATTTTACATGCTCCAGTGCATGGTGAAAATTAAAGAACCCCTGGTCTCCACACAGCTGCTAGCACTAATTCTGAGTGGGAAACAGTGGAGGAGGCCTGTGATGTGCTACAGTCCTTTGAGGAGGTTACAGTGGAAATGAGCTCAGAGAGAGTAAAATACACAGTACATACATACACACACACACACACGATAGATAGATAGATAGATAGATAGATAGATAGATAGATAGATAGATAGATAGATCGTTTCGTTTTATTTCATACCTCATCACTGTACATTCAAACACAATTCCATGAGGCACAATGATCATATATAAGACGCATGAAATGGGGAACCACTACAATGGGGGCTACTACAAGCTTTTCAGAGGGGCCCGAAAATAATAAACATACAATAATTAACATACAACAGTTAACATACCAACCAAAACACAATTAACCATGGACAAAACAAAAAACAAAACAAAACCCAAACAAAAAATAAACAATCCCAGCATAAATTGTATTATTTACAGAATTATCAACAATATGAAGAAAGCAATTTTTCCTTGACACGTTTCTTGAAGATGGAGACAGAATGCGACAATTTTAAATTTTCCTCAAGCTCGTTCCAAATCTGCGGTCCCCATTAAACTACACTCAGGCTCGTACATTTTAATCAACGTTTTTTACCAGTAATTCGGTATTTTCCCCTGGTGTCATAAGTGTACAGGGGACGACTGATTGGAACAAGCTCACACAGCCGGTCATTTATCCTGTGAACCACCTGGAACATCATGCAGGCATTATGATGTACGTTATGTTCAGTGAGTCTCAATAAACCAAGACGATGAAATAGAAGATGAGTGGGGGTGTTAGGCTCAGACCACGTTAATGCCCGTATAACTTTTTTCTGTAAAATCTGTAGTTTTCCCAAATGGCTAGGAAAAGTATTACACCATATAGTGTTATGGTTTGGGGTTTTGTTGGGTTTATTTTCTCTCTCCTTTTCCTCCTTCTGTTTTGTCTTGGTTTTTCCCTGGTCTTGAGATTCTGGTCCCGTCTTATGTTTCCCTGTCTGCTTATGCTACTTCCTGTTTTATTTTGGTAGTCTTGTTTCCTGTCTTGTTTTGTCTTGTCTAGCTTCACTTTGTTTGTCTGATTGTCCAGCCCCGCCCTAATGTGATTCACCTGACGTCTCACCTGTTCCCCATTACCTCATTACCTCATGTATTTAACCCCCGTGTTTCTTTTGTCCTGTGTCAGATCCTTTTGTCCGTCAAGTCTACGCGCCATGTCTCCGTGCCCTCCGTGTTCTTCGCCCGCTCTTCTAGTGAGTTGTTTCCTGGCTTTCCTTTGTAAGTGTTACCCCCTGTGATCTGGCGTTGCCTTGCCTCCCCCCCTCTACTCTGCTTGTGGTTGTTTTTTGCTTTTTGGACTTTGGGATTTTGGTTGCTCCGGAACTTTGCCCGTTCCTGTTTATTTTGAATAAATCTGTGTTTGTCAACTCCTGCCTGCCTCCTGTACTCTGCATTTGGGTCCTCACCTCCTCATCCCATAACATAAGGATCTGACCATTATGGACCCAGCAGAGTACCAATTCGACCTCTCCTCCACCCCCTCGACCCGGCTGCGGAGTTTATGACCACCACGTTCCGCAGTCTCTACGAGGACGACCCCACCACCACTTGGCACCTTATGATGGTGCGGTGGGAAAGGGTGGACCAGGAGTATGGTCCCCTCCCGGAGTCGGCAGAGCAGGCGGAGTTCTGGAGAGACCCAGCTGACATTAGGGAACGTCATAAGGCGCTTAGCCGGCTGGAATACGGCCTCAGGCGATTCCTCGTGGAGCTGGGCAGGACCACCGATGTGAGGCGCCAGCTGACTATCTGTCAGCTGATGCGGAACACGGTGGCAGGCAAGCCGTGGACCCTGAAGGCGCCGGGTGTGGCCAATATTATCAGGGAGGTCTACCGGCTGGAGGCGAGCCTGCAGCTCTCCCTGACCACCACCAGCGAGCTGGCGCCCAGCGACGCGGAGCCCCAGCCGTCTTCCGCCGACAACGGGCATCCCCAGCCGCCGCCGCCTGCCGCCGCCGACGGTCATCCCCAGCCGCCGCCGCCTGCCGCCGCCGACGGTCATCCCCAGCCGCCGCCGCCTGCCGCCGCCGACGGTCATCCCCGGCCGCCGCCGCCCGCCGCCGACGACGGTTACCTGCCGCCGCCTGACAACGACGACTGTTACCCTCCGCCGTCGCCTGCTGCCGCCGCGGAGCCCCAGGGAGTGTTCACTGCTCAGTCCTCCCTGGGGGCCTCCCCTGAACCTGAAGGGCCTGCCGGCCCCCCTGAACCTGAAGGGCCTGCCGGCCCCCCTGAACCTGAAGGGCCTGCCGGCCCCCCTGAACCTGAAGGGCCTGCCGGCCCCCTTGAACCTGAAGGGCCTGCCGGCCCCCCTGAACCTGAAAGGCCTGCCGGCCCCCCTGAACCTGAAGGGCCTACGGGCCCCCCTGAACCCGAAGGGCCTGCCGGCCCCCCTGAACCCGAAGGGCCTGCCGGCCCCCCTGAACCCGAAGGGCCTACGGGCCCCCCTGAACCCGAAGGGCCTACGGGCCCCCCTGAACCCGAAGGGCCTACGGGCCCCCCTGAACCCGAAGGGCCTACGGGCCCCCCTGAACCCGAAGGGCCTACGGGCCCCCTGAACCCGAAGGGCCTACGGGCCCCTGAACCCGAAGGGCCTACGGGCCCCCCTGAACCCGAAGGGCCTACGGGCCCCTGAACCCGAAGGGCCTACGGGCCCCCCTGAACCCGAAAGGCCTGCCGGCCCCCCAGACCCAGACCGGTTGACTGGCCCCCCTGACCCAGACCGGCCGACCGGCCTCGTGACCCAGACCGGCCGACCGGCCTTCGTGACCCAGACCGGCCGACCGGCCTCCTTGACCCAGACCGGCCGACCGGCCTTCGCGACCCAGACCGGCCGACCGGCCTTCGCGACCCAGACCGGCCGACCGGCCTTCGCGACCCAGACCGGCCGCCCGGCCCCCGTGACCCTGACCGGCCGCCCGGCCCCCGTGACCCTGACCGGCCGACCGTCCCCCGTGACCCTGACCGGCCGACCGTCCCCCGTGACCCTGACCGGCCGACCGTCCCCCGTGACCCTGACCGGCCGACCGTCCCCGTGACCCAGACCGGCCGCCTGTCCCCCGTGACCCAGACCGGCCGCCTGTCCCCCGTGACCCAGACCGGCCGACAGTTCCCTCTGACCCAGACCGGCCGACAGTTCCCTCTGACCCTGACTGGCCTGCCGGCTCCCTTGGTCCCCGGCTGGCGCTCGGTGGTCCTGGCCCCCGACTGATGACCAACAGTTTTGGCCCTCAGTCGGCGGTCGGCGTCCCGACCCCAGCCGGGTTGGGGCCACTACCCTCTCTGGGCACTGGCTCCCGGGACCCCCCTCGCTCTAGGCCTGGGGGTTCCCCGGGACCCAGTCCCCCCAGAGCCAGTTCCTGGACTTCCTCCGGCCCTGGTCCCCGGGGCCCCCTTCTGGGTTCCCCGGGTTCCGGGTTCGCAGGAATCCCAGCCCCCCGTGTCTTAGGTCCCCTAAACCCTAGCTTCCCTGGTCTTGTGTCTGTCCCAGTCTCCGTGCTTTTCCCTGTCACTGTATCCGTACCTGTCCCTGTCTCTGTGCCTGTTTGTGTACCTGTCCCTGTGTCTTCGTCTGTCCCAGTACTCGTCTCAGTCCCCGTGTCTGTCCTTGTCCCGGTGTTTGTCCCTGTCCCTGTCACCGTCTCTGTCCCTATCACCGTTCCTGTCCCTGTCTTCCTCCCTGTCTCTGCGTCCGCCCCATCCCAATTTATCACCAAGCCCAACCCGTGTGTGTTTTCGTCATCCCCGTCCGTCCCGTCTCAGTCTGTTCCCTTTATGTCCCCACCTGTCCGTTCTGTCCCTCAGTCTGTCCCGTCCGAGCCGGCCTGGTCCCTCCGCAGGGTTCCTAGTGTGCCCCGTGGGCTTCCCGTGTGCCCCGAGTCTTCCTCGTGCTTTCCATGCGCCCCCGTGGGCTTCCTCGTGCCCCTCGTGTGCCCCCGTGGGCCTCCTCCCACTCTAGGGTGCCCCGCAGGCTTTTCAGCGCCCCTCCGTGGGCTTTCCGTGTGCCTTCGCGGGCTTTCTCATACGCCCACTAGTAGGCCCCCTGTGCGCCCGTCCGGTCCCTCTTGCGCCTCCTAAGTTCCTTCCTGCTTCCTTCCTCTCTCCCTTCTTGTGTTGTTCTTGTGTATGTCTCTTAGCCCCTTCCTCTCTTTCTTTCTGTGTCCTTGTCTTGTCCCCCCTCTCTGTCTGTCCTGCTCCCTGTGTCCCTTTTCTGCCTCTGTGTCTTGTTTTGTCTCTTAGTCTTGTTTCTGTCCTTCTCCCCGTATCTCTCGCGCTGTCCGCCTTGCTCCCGGTGTCTCTCTTCTGTCCCTATTTTGTCTCTCTGCCCCACTTGTCCAGTCTCTCTGCGTGTCCCTATCACTCCCTTCTTATCTCGTTAAGGATTTCCCTATTTGCCCCTGTCTGCCTGAGATTTCCTCTCTCCATATGTCTGTCTGCCCGACTCTCCGTCCTACCGTCCGCTTTCTGCACCGCTGTTCCTGCCCCTGGTCGCTTCTCTGCTCCCTTTTTCTGTCCCTCTCCTCCGGTTCCTCACTTGTCCCCGTCTTCGCTTCGTCCCTTTCCTAGTCTCCGTCGCTCTGTCTTTGTTCCCTGTGTCTGCCTGTCTGTCTTGTCCTTTGTCTTTTCTCTTTCTGCTGTCATTCCCTCTATTCCTCCTATTTGTGCGTATATCTCCCTCTTTCTATGTGGGTCCTTGTGTCCCTTGCGCTCTGTTTCCTTTTCTCCCGCCACCTGTCTTGCTCTTTGGGCCTTTTCTCTCTCTGTGTCCCTCTCTTTCTGTGCCCCTGATCCCTCCTTCGCTTCTCTTCCTTGGGTCCCTCTTCGGTCTCTCCCTCTCCGTCTGCCTGGCTTCCTGTCCATCTTTCCTTGTCCTGGTATCTGAGTCGCTTTACCTCCCTTCCTGTCTGCTCTGCTCTCTGTGTCCCGTGGCCTTTCTGTCCTTGGCTCTGTCGGTCCGCTCTTTGTGTCTCCTTTGCTTTGTCTCTTTGTCTTGTCCCCTTCCACAGTTCTTCCATCTCCTCCTCCTAGATCCTTCCTTTCCTCTTGCTTCCTGTCACCTTGTCTCTTCGCTCGCCTCTCGGCCTCTGTCTGTCGGCCTCACTCTCAGTGTCCCTCCGTCTCTTTCTCCTCGTTTGTGTGTTTTCTTCTGTCTCTGTTTGTGTGTCTTGGTGTCTGTCTGCCTCTCTCTCTCTCTCTTTGTGTGCGTCTCTGTATCCCTCACGCTGTGCCTCTCTTTTCCCCGGTCTGTCTCACTCTCTGTGTCTGTCTTTTCCTCTCTTTCTGTCTGTTTGGATCTATGTCTCCCTTTTTCATCTCGTCTTGCACCTTCTTTTGCCCTGTCTTTTCTTGTCTTCTTGTTTCCTTGTCGTCTCGCCTATTTGGCATATCTCCCCTCTTGTCCGTTTCGTCTCATAGCCTCTCTCCGTCTCCGAGCCCCTTTTCGTCTCCTTGCCTTCCTTTCGCCCCCTTTTCTTCTTGTCTCTCGCCTTGTCTCCTAGCCTATTTCGTCTTGCCCGCTCCTTCCTTCTCAGTCCCTCTCTCGCTCCTTCCTTCTCAGTCCCTCTCTCGCTCCTTCCTTCTCAGTCCCTCTCTCGCTCCTTCCTTCCCAGTCCCTCTCTCGCTCCTCCCTTCTCAGTCCCTCTCTTGCTCCTCCCTTCTCAGTCCCTCTCCCGCTCCTTCCTTCTCAGTCCCTCTCTAGCTCCCTCCTTCCTGGTCCCTCTCTCGGTTCCTCCCTTGTTCCCTTATGAGTTCCTCTGTTCCTCGTGCCCTTTCCCTGCTCCTCTGTGCCCCTTGTTCCCTGGTTCCTGGCTTCTCTGGGTCCCGGTCCCCGGCCCCCTCCCTCTGTGCTTTTCGCCCTCCTGGGTCGTCTTTGGTTTTTGGGTTTCTTTTTTGACATCTGGGATCTGTCTTTGGGGGGGGGGTTCTGTTATGGTTTGGGGTTTTGTTGGGTTTATTTTCTCTCTCCCCTTTTCCTCCTTCTGTTTTGTCTTGGTTTTTCCCTGGTCTTGAGATTCTGGTCCCGTCTTATGTTTCCCTGTCTGCTTATGCTACTTCCTGTTTTATTTTGGTAGTCTTGTTTCCTGTCTTGTTTTGTCTTGTCTAGCTTCACTTTGTTTGTCTGATTGTCCAGCCCCGCCTAATGTGATTCACCTGACGTCTCACCTGTTCCCCATTACCTCATTACCTCATGTATTTAACCCCGTGTTTCTTTTGTCCTGTGTCAGATCCTTTTGTCCGTCAAGTCTACGCGCCATGTCTCCGTGCCCTCCGTGTTCTTCGCCCCGCTCTTCTAGTGAGTTGTTTCCTGGCTTTCCTTTGTAAGTGTTACCCCCCTGTGATCTGGCGTTGCCTTGCCTCCCCCCCTCTACTCTGCTTGTGGTTGTTTTTTGCTTTTTGGACTTTGGGATTTTGGTTGCTCCGGAACTTTGCCCGTTCCTGTTTATTTTGAATAAATCTGTGTTTGTCAACTCCTGCCTGCCTCCTGTACTCTGCATTTGGGTCCTCACCTCCTCATCCCATAACAATATAGTATTACAATAGTTTAAATGCGTTTCAAACAAAGTTTTATATAAGGTGAGCAGTGCAGAGTGTGGAAGTAAATGTCTTAGTTTAAAAAATAGTCCAACATATTTAGATAATTTTTTGGTTAGGTGATCAATATGGCATTTAAAATTTAAATATTGATTTTGCAGGTTTGCCCACTTACAAAGAATGCAACGATCTATAATTTTAATCATATGTACATTCTAACAGTGAAAGACAGAATCCCAAAGAAAATTCCAGAAAATCACATCATATGAATTTATAAAAATTGATAACCATTTGATGAGGAAAAACAAGTATATGACCCCTTAACAAACAGCAAGTATTCTGGCTCCTACAAGCCAGTTAGTCTTTCTTTAAGACAAATCCCAACCAATCCCAACCAATTATCTACATCAAATACACCTGCCTCACCTCGTTACCTGTATAAAAGACACCTGTCAACACCCAAACAACCAGCATCCAACATCACCACCATGGGCAAGACCAAAGAGCTTTCTACGGACATCAGGGACAAGATTGTAGATCTGCACAAGGCTGGGATGGGCTACAAGAGAATCGGAAAGCAACTTGGAGAAAAGATCAACTGTCGGTGCAGTTATCAGGAAATGGAAGAAGCACCACACCACCGCCAACCTCCTCGGTCTGGGCCTCCACACAAGATCTCGCCTCGTGGGGTGTCCCTGATCATGCGAACAGTGAGGAATCATCCCAAAACCACAAGGGGAACTGATGAATCAACTGAAGGCAGCTGGGACCACAGTTACAAAAGAAACGGTTGGTAACACACTACGCCGTCATGGATTGAAATCCTGCAGCGCACGCAAGGTCCCCCTGCTCAAGAAGAAACATCTACAGGCCATTCACCACCTGGACGACTCAGAAGAGGCCTAGAAGAAGGTGATGTGGTCAGATGAGACCAAAATAGAACTTTTTGGCCTCAACTCGTCATGTTTGGAGGGCAAAGAACACTGAGTACAACCTAAAGAACACCATCCCCACTGTCAAGCATGGTGGTGGCAACATCATGCTTTGGGGGTGCTTTTCAGCCAAGGGGACGGGACAACTCCATCGTATTGAGGAGGATGGACGGGGCCATGTATCGTGGAATTCTGGACCAACATCTCCTTCCCTCAGTGAGAGAGCTGAAGATGGGTCGAGGATGGGTGTTTCAGCACGACAATGACCCTAAGCACACCGCCAACGCAATTAAAAAAAGTGGCTGAAGAAGAAGCACATCAAGGTTCTGGAGTGGCCTAGCCAGTCTCCAGACCTGAATCCAATTGAAAATCTTTGGAGGGAGCTTAAAATTCGAGTTGCCAGGCGACAACCTCGGAACCTGAATGATTTGGAGGCTATCTGCAGGGAGGAGTGGGCCAACATCCCTGCCGAAATGTGCACAAACCTTGTCACCAACTATAAAAACCCTTTTGACATCAGTGCTGGCCAATAATGGCTTTTCTACAAAATATTAACATGCTGTTAGTCCAGGGGTCAAATACTTGTTTTCCTCATCAGATGGTTATCAATTTTAATAATCTATATCTATATATATATATAGAGAGATCTCTATATCTCTCTCTCCCCCTCCCTCTCCCTCCCTCTCTCCCTCTCTCTCTCTCTCTCTCTCTCTCTCTCCATCCATCCCCTCTCTGTCTCTCTGGTGGAAGCATGGAGTGAGTGGTGTGCTGAGAGAGAATGGTATCGTGGTTTCTGTGAGTAATTACTAACTTTTTCTATCTTTTACTAACTTTCTATGGTGTAGAGAGTGTGTGTGCTCGTGGTTGTGTTGCTGTTTTGGCTGTTGGTGCGTCTTTTCGGGGTTTTCGGTGAGGTGTGTGTGTGTGTGTTTGTGTGCGTGGCTCCGCCACCGGCATGGCGTTCACCACGCTGAGCCGTAAGCACGGGTTCAAGGTGTCTCCGGGGTTCCCGTGCTCGGTGGAGGAGTGCAGCCTGGCCGTGGGGGAGAAGATCGGCCACGGCAGCATCAGGTCGGCCGCCCGGATGAACGGTGCGGTCGTGGTGTTTGTGGACAGCGTGGACAAAGCTAACGCTGTGGTGGAGTCGGGGCTCGTTATCAATGACGCGCTGGTCTCGGTGTCTCCGCTAGCTACACCGGCTACTAGAGTCACCGTCTCCAACATCCCGCCGTTCATCCGGGACGACGTCCTGCAGAGGGAGCTGGGCCGTTACGGAAAGTTAGTGTCCCCGTTCAGGATGATGCCGTCGGGCTGCAGGTCTCCTCTACTGAGACATGTCGTGTCTCACAGGAGACAGGTGCTGATGATCCTAAATAAAAGGATGAGGAGTTAAATCTGGTGTTCAGGCTTAAGGTGGAGGGGTTTGATTATGTTGTTTTTGTAAATTCGGGGACAGTTAAATGTTTTGGCTGTAGGGGGGAGGGGCATTTAGTCAGAGCCTGCCCTGAAAAGACTCAGACAAGGGCTGAACCAGGTCAGGGTGGGGACCGGCCAGTGGTTCTGCCTGAGGTGGTAGAGGTTCAGCCTCAGATGGGACAGGAGGCTGGAGGTCAGTTTGTAGTCAGGTCTCCTGGTCTTAATGTGGGGAACAATTTCGACCTGGTCGGCTCGGCTGGGGCTGGGCTGCCTGTTTTCCCTGATGGGGAGGGGCTGCCTGTGGTCCCTGATGGGGACGGGCTGCCTGTGGTCCCTGATGGGGACGGGCTGCCTGTGGTCCCTGATGGGGCTGGGCTGCCTGTGGTCCCTGATGGAGCTGGGCTGCCTGTGGTCCCTGATGGAGATGGGCTGGCTGTGGTCCCTGATGGAGATGGGCTGGCTGTGGTCCCTGATGTCCCAGCAGGGGACCCAGTGAGGATTACTGAGGTTGTTATGGGTGAGGCTGACGCTGTGCTTAGTTTGTCTTGCGAGAAACGTAAACCAAGGGACAAGAAAACGGTCTCTCAGGCCAAAAAGGTGTCAGTGAGGGAGGAGGAGGAGATGATGGAGGGGGAGGTGGTGGTGGAGGAAGAGGTCTGTCCTGGTGTCAGTCAGCCTCTTACTGACTCGCAGGTCTCTGTGGGCTCGGTGCTGGAGGAGCTGTATCCAGTCCACCTAATACGAAAGTTCCTCCAGAAAACTAAAAACAACAAAAATGTGATTCTCGACGACCATTTTGACAACAAAGCCGTGTTGTTGTCTTCAATCAGAGCTCAGATGAATCTGAGGGGGGGCCGGGGCTTCACAGAACCTGAGTACTATAGGTTAAAGAAACTGGTCCTGAGGATCAAACTTGAGCTTTTAAATGATGAAGATGATGACATGTAGGACGGTCTTCACCTTGTTTTATCTGGTCTGTGTCTGTCTCATCACTGCTGACATCATGAGTCATTTTAAGATCTCCACCCTCAACATGAATGGAGGCAGAGATGTGAGGAAGAGGGCTCGCCTCTTTGAGTTCTTGAAACTTAAAAGAATAGATGTGGCCATGTTGCAGGAGACTCACAGCAACGCTGCTAACGAGACGGACTGGGGGAGGGAATGGGATGGGGGTGGTTTTAAGTCACATTAGCAGCACCAGTGGGGTGTAGCGCTCCTTTTGCCAAAAGCTTTTGCCTGTGTCCCACACTGTGGAGGAGAGGGTGAAGGGCAGACTCTTAGTGGTCCGGGCCGGTATGAGCTTTTAATCTGGTTTTTATTAACGTGTACGCTCCGACCTCAGGACCGGACAGGGTTCTTTTTGAATGAACTCGGTACGGTTTTAACTGAGTGTGTACCGGAGGACTATTTATTTGTGGGGGGTGATTTTAACTGTACACAGGATGATGGTCTGGACAGGAACCACAGTGAGCCTCATGCTGCATCCAAGAGGGCCATGCAGCAGCTGGTGGTCACCCACGGCTTGGCTGACGTCTGGAGGGGGGGGCATGCAGGGCTGAAACAATACACCTGGGTTCATTGTAGGGGGGATCGGTTGACTATGGCCAGGTTGGACAGGTTTTATTGTTTTAAGCACCATTTTAATGTTTTTAAAGGGTGCTCCATATGGCCTGTTGGTTTTTCTGACCATTCCTGTGTGTCCTGTGATGTTTTTATTGCCAATATCAAACCTAGGTCTGCGTATTGGCATTTTAACACTGCTTTGCTTTTAGATGTACATTTTAGGGATGTTTTTAGGTTTTTTTGGAAAGGTTTTAGGGAAACGAAGGGGGATTTTAGTTCACTGAGGCAGTGGTGGGACGTTGGCAAGGCTGACATCAAGCAGCTCTGTCAGCAGTACACTCTCAACGTTTCTCGTGACATTACTGAGTCTGAGGCTGCATTGATGACCTCAAGTCCAAAAACCGCTTTGGCGGACCTGCTGGGCTTGAAGGCACAAGGGGCACTGATCCGGTCCCGGTTCCAGAGCGTCGCACTCATGGACTCGCCGACCAAATTTTTCTTCGGCCTAGAAAAGAACGTCAGAGCAGGATGATACACGCTCTGAGGTCGGCGGGAGGCCAGGAACTGTCCGAGGCATCGCAGATACGGGAGAGAGCCATGGAGTTCTACTCCGACCTCTACAGGTCGGAGTACGAGGATGATGACGAGGCCTTTGATGGCTTCTGCAGGGGGCTGCCCACAGTTTCTGTGGATGACAACCGGGAGTTGGAGGGGCCCCTGACTGAGGAGGAGGTGTTTGGGGCTTTGTCGAGCATGCAGGGGAAAAGCCCCTGGCATCGATGGTCTGCCCCGGAGTTCTACAGAACTTTCTGGGAGGACATGAAACTGGACGTTATCGATGTTTTTAAGGACTGTTTTGTCAACGGACTGCTTCCTCAGAGTTCCCGGAGGGCAGTGTTGACTCTCCTCCCGAAGAAAGGGGACTTAACTGACATTCGAACTGGAGGCCTCTCTCGCTGTTATGCTCGGACTACAAACTACTGTCCAAGGTCCTGGCCACCAGGCTGAAGCGGGTGCTGGGCGGGTCATCCATATGAACCAAACCTACTGCGTGCCCGGCAGGTCCATTGTTGACAATGTGTCATTGATTCGTGATATTTTGACCGTCTCTGGTTCGTTGGGTCTAGAAACTGGTCTGGTTTCATTGGACCAGGAAAAGGCGTTTGACCGGGTTGAGCACCGTTACCTGTGGAAGGTGTTGGACCGGTTCGGCCTCAGCCCTGGTTTCATTGCCAAGATGAAGGTCATGTATGAGAACGTTGAGAGTGTGCTGAAGATTAATGGAGGCTTATGTAAGCCTTTCCCGGTGACCCGGGGGATCAGACAGGGCTGCTCCATGTCAGGGATGCTGTATGCTCTGTCTATTGAGCCCATGTTGCACAATGTCCGCTCTTTTATCAGTGGCCTCGTTTTACCTGGTTTTAACACTCGTTTTACTGTTTCGGCCTACGCAGACGACATCGTCATCTTCACTCAGAACCAGCAGGATGTGGACGTTTTGGGACACATTGTCACAGTCTTTCAGAGACTCTCGGCTGCCAGGGTGAACTGGGCAAAAAGTGGGGCCCTGGCAGTGGGGAAGTGGGCTGGAGGTCTCCCTCTGCTACCGGGTGGGTTGTCCTGGAAGAGGGGGGGTTTCAAGTACCTGGGGGTTTTCCTGGGTGATCAAACCACAATGGCCTTGAATTGGGATGGGGTGGCTGAACGAGTGGAGGGGAAGTTGGGTAGATGGAGGTGGCTGCTTCCCCACCTGTCCTACAGGGGCAGGGTGCTGGTCGTTAACAATCTGGTCGCATCCTGCCTCTGGCATAGGCTCAAATGTATGGAGCCCCCTGCTGGTCTGCTGAAGAAGTTACAGTTTATCATTCTAGATTTTATCTGGGACGGTCTTCACTGGGTTCCTCAGTGTGTTTTATTTTTGCCTAAGGAGGAGGGGGGGCAAGGGTTGGTTGATTTGTTTTGCCGGACGGCTGCTTTTAGATTGCAGTTTGTACAGCGTTTTTTATGTGGTGATGATGATGTCGTCTGGAGGCCCGTAGCCAGCACCATTTTAAGGGGGGTGGCGGGTCTGGGGCTGGATGCGTCTTTGTTTTTAGTGGACTGTGGTTTTATCCCTTTGTGTGATTTGCCTCATTTTTATCAAGGACTTTTTAAAGTGTGGAAGCTTTTTAAATGGACCAGACTGGAGCCTGCTGCATCTCTTTTCTGGCTCCTGGAGGAGCCTCTGGTTTGGGGGGCTCGGCTTGACCTTCAAGATGGCGGCAGACTGGGACTCACTGGGAGGCTGACGAGGGCTGGAGTGACGAAGCTGAGGGGGATCGTGGAAGCTGCTGGTCGGGTTCCTGAACGCGGAGGCAGTAGCCTCTCTGTTGGGCCTGAGGTCGGCCCGCCAAACCAGAACTATCCTAACTGAATGGACTAAGAGACTGGATGCTGCGGAATCTGAGATGCTGCGGGACTACTTTAATGGGTCTGACACCCCCGATTCCACTGACCCTTTTCCTGATATTGGGTTTTAATTGAGCACACTGGCCCGTCGGGCGTGTGTTACCATCTGTTGTGGACCTGCACATGCAGACTGGAAAGGGATTTTACAAGTACTGTGTTCTGGCCGTCCACAGGAAGACTCTGTGTGGGAGGAAGGACCTGGTGTGGACGGACAGACTGCCCCCAGACAGGAAGCCAGTATGGAGACTCTTATATAAGCCTCCGCTGAGCAAGAGGTCTGGAGACCTGCAGTGGCGGATCCTCCACGGGGCTCTGGCGGTTAATGTCTTTCTGGCCAGGATTGATCCCGCCGTGTCCTCCTCGTGTCCCTTCTGTCCCCTCGATGAGACAGTCATACACTGCTACCTGGACTGTCCTAGACTGAGGCCTCTTTTTAACATGTTGAGGACTGTGTTTCTGGACTGTGGGGAGGTTTTTACTGAGTCTGCTTTTATTTTTGGTGCTGGCTACAACAAACACAATGCCAGGAAGTGGCAACTGTTGAATTTTATTGTGGGTCAGGCCAAACTATCGATCTATAAGAGCAGGAAGAACCGGGTGGACAACGTGTCCGGCCGAGGGCTGGAGGACATGTTTGTCTGTCTGGTGAAGGCCAGGGTCTGGGTGGACTTCAGGTTCCTGTCTCTGATGAGAGACGTTCAGGGTTTTGTGGACCAGTGGTGTTTCACCACGGCGGTGTGTTCTGTGCAGGGGGGGGAGCTCGTTTTCCACTCGGTGTTTCTGTGTTAGTTTGATATTAATATTTATTTTGTGTATTTGTGAAGCGATGACGTGATGGTGAAGATCTGGAGAACGTCGTGTTATCTGGAGAATAAATGTTTCTTAAAAATCAAATCTCTCTCTCTCTCTCTCTCTCTCTCTCTCTCTCTCTCTCTCTCTCTCTCTCTCTCTCTCTCTCTCTCTCTCTCTCTCTCTCTCTCTCTCTCTCTCTCTCTCTCTCTCTCTCTCTCTCTCTCTCTCTCTCTCTCTCTCTCTCTCTCTCTCTCTCTCTCTCTCTCTCTCTCTCTCTCTCTCTCTCTCTCTCTCTCTCTCTCACACACGTTTGTCTTCCCCTCGTGAGTCTTACCAGTGTGTGTTTTTGTTTCTCTTTTTCCTTGACTTTTTGGATTTTGTTTTTGGCATTTTGTTCCCTGTGTTTCCTTGGACTCTTTTTGTAAAATAAAGCCTCAGCTTTCATTCATTGTTTATTATCGTTATTGTTTTACAATACATACAGTGTGAATGTCTTTCATAGACCTATTATTGTAAATAATAGGTTAAAATTTAAATACTATCTTTTGCTCAGCACACAATGTGCAACGTAGAAAAGTTTTTTTGCTCACCTCTTGTCGGGCATATGCGTAAGATGTGACCAAAAGTAGCAGATCAGGAGCTTAAGAGTCCCGCACATTACGCAAGCAGTAATTTATTTACTTCTAATGTAATATTGTAGTCTCCCTTTGGCGTATCTTAGGAACAATTCCTGACATATCAGTTGTGATTTCTCTATGAACACTTTTTAAATGTAGGCTATAGATTAATGCCCACAATCACGATATGTATATAGCCTAAATTATGTTTAGTTGGTAGTCATCAATCAGTCAATTTAACAATCTGTCAAGAGAGCAACTATATAATGAGAAGGATAATGGCAGGCGATGCTGATATCCTAATAAACATGTGTAAGCACGGACGCTCGGCTAGTTAAAGAGATTCTGGTTTTCAAACAGAAACAGACGTACCCATGTAACGCCACTAAATTGCAGCGTTATGTGATTAAACAAAGGGCAGAGAGTTACCAACTCATAAGGAAGTAAGGCAAATCATACAACAGCACTGTTTAATTGAGTTACTGAATTATTTATTCAATGTAATCCCTAGACGGGGAGTTATATACCAGTGCCATAGAACGCAGGATGAACAAAGGCATCACCTGTCAAAAGTGGTTCTAACTCCACAGAAAGCCAACAGCATACTTGTTGAGTTTCATGCCAGTGCCATCAGAGCTCATCGTGGAGTAGATAAAACCATGCACGCCATCCTGCAACGGTATTACTGGCCTGGGATTAAAGCAGACATCACAAAAGGGACGAGGGCATTATTATTATTATTATTATTATTATTATTATTATTATTATTATTATTATTATTATTATTATTATTATTAATAATAATAATTAGTATTATTATTATTATAAATACAATATTTCTGTAAAGCTTTTGCAAGTATTTAGGCTACATATTTCACCAGTGTTCTCAATTTCTTTTTACTTTGTTAGATTTGTTAGTGTGATGACTGTCAGAGAAAGAGGGCCTCTATAACGGACAAGACATGGTACAAACCTATAGAGGTAAATCTGACCTCATTAACATTTGGTTTTACATGGAAGTCATATTTATGTTTCTCTTTTTGTTTGCATTTAAGGTTTCTGAACCATTTCAGCTTGTTGGAATGGACTTGGTTGCAAATTAAAATGCAAAGGAAACATTAATGTGTGTCATGGAGGCCAGGATGGATGGAAGTATATCCACTGAAAAACAAGAGAGCTGAAGAAGTATCAGAATGCATCATGGACTTCTGCCTCTGTGCCACATACCACCAACAAACCAATGGGTTGGTGGAAAAGCCCAATGGCTCAATTCAAGGGTGTGAAACATGTTTTTCTTTACTTATTTCTATATATGATAACCTTGTGTAACAATGGTGAATAACTTTTATTCATTTTCCTATATCAGGGCTTTAGAAAAAATGGTGCAGGGCCACCCAAGCGACAGGGAAAACTATATAAAGCCCACCATACTTGGTCTACGTACCAAAAAACATATTACCTCATGTATGGAAGGGAGTCCAGTTACCCTTCTGAAATGCCATGAACTACTACAAACTACTGTTTTTGGTCTAGACCTACTCTATCTGTAAAGTGTCTTGAGATAACTCGTTATGAATTGATACTAGAAATAAAATTGAATTCCACATAAGTGGCAGGTACAATGGCATTTTCCTGCAGTATAGAACTACTTTGTCAATAATGGTATCTGCTATAATCTGTACTTGTGTTCATTTATCTCCACCAATGTTACATATAACTGATGTGGAAGTAAATGCATTGGCTGGAAATGAGGAGGTAACATTAACTTCCAGATAAGTACCCCAAAGTGTAGGCCAGTATATTGGCGGCACATCAGAGGGTGCTGAAGAGAAGACGTTCATTGGGCCAGGATGATTGCTTTGTGGTGGGAGACCTAGTATTAAGAAAGAACATTTGCTAGGAACAAAGAAAGGTGGGCAAATTAGAAGCTGATTTATTGGGTCTGTACACCATTGTTAACATGGATGGTAAAAAGTGCTGACCTTGAAACCGAAGGAAATGTATTTGAGAAGATAAACATTGACCACCTCAAAATATATGTGGAACCCCAGCTGAGAATACCAAATAAATGGAATGCTGCCTCCATGCCTCGTCCAGCACTACAGCCTAGTCCTTTGAGGTGTCCCAGGGTTCCCTAATCCCCCATTTAAACAGAGTCCACAACCATGCACAAGTCTCAAGTCCCCAGAGGAATGTAAGTATATGTTTCATTGCAAATGACTGAGCAACAACATACTGAAATCCATCTGCATACATGCACAACTGTCATTTGCATCAGGACTTGGGTGACCTTTTGGAAACTGATGCTGCATTCAATTCCAAGTTAGTCCTTGGTAAATAATTGTCTTCTAATTATCAGTAAGCAGAAATCTGGTCTGGAAAACAGCAAAGTGTGCTGTGGAGCAAGGTAGGACCCTATACATTATTTGCTAGAGACCTGCAGAATCTGGCACCTGGAAGACAGGTGGAGAGTGAGGTAAATGTAAGTATTTCAACATCATGAAATCATCACATATACATATATATACATATACATATATACATATACACATATACATACATATATATATATATATATATACACATACACACACACACACACACACACACACACACACTCACACTCACACTCACACTCACACTCGTCACTTAATGCATTATCCATGTAACCATTGAGATCACTGTGATGTGGCAAGGATCATTCAGGGGATTAAAGAAGGTGACTATCAAATGTTCATTAATGGTTACAATACCTACAGTTATTAATTCATTCTGTCTATGTTTTCAGATTGATCCAAGGGCCTATGATGTTTTAACTGGAGCAGTTTGTGACAAACATCACTGGACACTATAAAATGACTATTTTAATGTAATATTCAATCCTCTTTACATGATCTTGCATGTATTGTGAAGGTAATTTATCCAAAGGAGAAGCGGGCCCTTTACATTGACCCCCTCGGTGAAAGCCCTGGTGGATATGACAGTGGTAGTGTCATAAAAATGTCCTTAGTTCCAAATAACTATATTTAGCTAAACTACAGATCTTTCATGAGATGCAAGAATATACATATATTGCGATGGATTTGTGATAAAATTGACCATCCACGCCAGCAGGATTAAACATCCTGTGGGGCATTGGTCAGCAAGGTATGTGTGCAAATGAACCTTTGTTGAATACAGCTATTGACTGTTACTAATTGTACTGAGTCTTTTGTAGTTTAAAGAGCTTGTCCTTAAAGGTGAGTTGGTGGATTCCAGTACCAATGAGGCTGCAACTACTCAGTTGAGAAAGGAAATACCTTACAGACTGGTAGCGGGTTCAGGACTATTTGTTTTTTATGTCAATGTATTATCAATGTATCTTTAAGAAACAGTTTACACTTGTGTAATTTGTTAGAAAACTTGTCGGAGCTATGCAGAGCACGTGGCAATGCATGCCAAAGTCCAAGAACAAATAAAGATGGTCATGATGACATTCAAAATTCTGTAGATTTACAAATGTAACGTAAAAATAGTCTAATGCCATTCTTTTTCTCAGATCCAGTGCACAACATGCAGTTTCAATGGGTGTGTGCTGAATCAGAACTACTTTATAAAAACGTGCCTCACTCTCTTGCTTAAGTAAAATCTGTTTGGCACAACAAGGTATTCAGCTCCCCACACTGTATACCAGGCTGCTAGGCGGGACAGGTTAAAAAGAATAAGCTCATTAAAGAATATCAATAGCTACTTTGCTGTATCAGAGTTTAATTTCAGAACAACTTTACATCAATTTGGATGGAATGATTTGATGAAAGACTCATTAAAATGCTTGGTTAATTCAAGTAGGTTAACACTGTAGGCTATTACAAGCCTTTGTTGTTCAAATTCAGGGATTTTACGATATCCCATATCATATAGGCTACACAAAAGGAGAGACGATGACTGTAAATCATTAGACCATGCATTCAAACTGCATTGTGTATTACCACTTTTCTGTGACTCGGTGGCAATTGTGTATTTCAACAATGTTTGACTTTGCGATTTATCTGTTAAAAAATTTGTATCAGTCATAATATGTAGCTTAGTACAGTAGGTGGCTATGATGAAGTAGTAGTAGTCAATTTGGCCGTAGATGTGAGCAAAGAAATGGGATAACTATCATTGGGTATTTAATAAACTAAGCCAAGGTAACCAGTTGTTTTAGATTAGCTCAAAACAAAGTGTTACTTGGTTGCTAATACGTGACTGGAAGGGACTTTATATAGAGCTATGATAGCTCACTGTGTAGAGTTGTGGGCTTTGGTGTGAACTCTTATTTTTGCTACAAAATCAAAACCAGCTCGACCCAAACTTGAATGATATTGTTTTTACACCTTTTTTGTAGGTGGCTGTGATGTGGTGGTTACTTAGACAAACATTTTCGTGGCAGTAGATCTGGGAAACGATTTGAAAATCGCCAGGAATATGTTTGTGATTGTGTGACGAATCTTGAGACAGAGGCAGACCACAACGGCAGCTGTTAGGTAAACACAACATACGGAAACCAGTTGGTGTAGAAACCAGTCGGGACATAACACTGGTCACCTTTTTAATGAAAATAAAATAATGTTTTTAAAACCTAACGTTAGACCACAGTTGGATGGGGAGTTGGGCTAATGGTTAGCCCAAAGTTAGCATCAGTAGCTTCAGCTTTGTGCATTTCAGTCTAGGAGCTGAAGCAGGAATAGTTAACTTTGAATGCAATGGGCGGCAAGCCCCTCCGCCTCGTTGCCATGCCAGTAATCAGGTCCAAACTAGTCACAAACTCAATGCTGTATTAAAAGGCATTAACACACAATGTAATGCTCAATGCAACAATTTGTTTCAGGTAACAGAACAGTACAGCAGTGCGTTGTGATATCAGTGACTGGTCTCAATCTCATACACACCAGTAGAAGCCTTTGTAACAATACTATAATATTGCTGCTCATATTTTTCCCTGTTCTTTATTGTGTAATGTCAAATAGAATTGTAAATACACTTGACATTAACTTAGATTATTATTCTAACAAATTATGTCTGTTCTTTAACAGAGTGACCTTGTTCTCAAGAGGAACCAATACACTGGACAACTGAGGTCAAGGGAGGAAGAGAGATGGCCCTGATGATGGCCAAGGGTGGTGTCATCAGGACCCATCTGAGGCCATTTATGGACAGACTGGTAGACTGGTAGGCTTATTTAAAATAGTCACGCAGGGAGAAAGTCTCTCTCACGCTTTCTTCTCACACCAGGGAATCTTTAAAAAATGTCTAAAATCCACAAATAGATAATGCATGTCTTTTTGACAGGTCATAAAACTGTATAGGATTGCAATATATATATATATATATATATATATATATATATATATATATATATATATATATATTGGCTTTTTAAAAACTCTTAAATGTAACTTGTTAAAATCTGCAGAAAACTGCACACAGGTACGTATGCAGGACAATGCCTCCTGCTTGTAATGCACACAGTATTGACACATTACCAATCAAGCACTGAGATGAGACAAGAAGCTGTCATCTGCAGCCTTTTCCTGTACCTTGGCGAGAAAGAAGAAGAGCTATTTGAAGATTTCCTGGTAAAGCATGATTTTAGTTTTGTGTCATAAAAATCGTTTTAAGTCCAAGAGAGAAATTAAGACACAAACAGATGAAGATTTTCCACTTAGCAATGGTCCAAATTATGTGCAGTCACAACTTAATGTAGTCTGGATATTACAAAAGTCAAAAGGGTTTCCTGGCACTGTAAAGGTGCAGAGGCACAATGAATTTATATTCGAATAGGCCTGTCACAATAAAAAATGTTGCTGGACGATAAATTGTCCCAGAATTATGATAAACGATAATATTGGCGTTCTGAGACCATTTTCATCTAACATATTGATAATGGCATAATAATGCAGGTACACCTTTTCAATGATCAAACTTTTATTTCCAGAGAATAGTTAACACTGGAACAAGAAGACATTTTAAAAATCCCCAATATGTCTTTTTAGTATGTTGTCTTTCATGCTTTTGTACAAATTGTCACTACAGACTCTACTACATTTGAACAATTATTTTTCAAACACAAAATATTAAATGTAGTGTGCAGGGGCCGACATGAACGAACACACCAGCCACCACGTCACTTCTGTTTACAGATCATTTACCTCAGGCTAAGTGTAAGTGGCGCTTTTTGGCAGCCAGCCTTTTAAAAGAAAGCACAAAGAAATTAAATAACTGAGTAACACGGCGAATAGCACTCTTTTTTTTTGATGGCGCCTTAACTGCAAAGTGTTGTGAGAAACCCTGTTTCAACCAGAGAGAGAGAGAGAGAGAGAGAGAGAGAGAGAGAGAGAGAGAGAGAGAGAGAGAGAGAGAGAGAGAGAGAGAGAGAGAGAGAGAGAGAGAGAGATCATCGCGGCCGAAATGATTAAGCTAATTTGTTTTTATTGTGCGATTAACTGATTTATTTACTATCGCAACAGGCCTAGGTTCATCATCAGCATTCATTTTATGGGTACATCTGTGAATTGCAGCTGTCTTGCGCAAAGTTCCACACATTTTTTTTTTTTTTACTTATGTTGAGTCACTGTAAGAGATACAGTAGTTTGTAGCAAGCGTTTTCGTTCTGCACTGATATTGAATATCAATTGTATTTGGTTCTCAATAGAATTGTGTTCTTTCTTTCTTATAAAAATTGTATGGAGGACACCTGCAGTGATGACACTGAACATATCCTCAAGATACTGTTTGTCCATAGGTGCAGATTGCAGTTGATGTGTCCATCCTTTTGGAAGGCAAGGAGATGTTTCCAGGATGTGGCAGTACTGCATACCCTATAGGCATACCCTCCAACACTGCGCTACACCTTTGTGGTGTTCCACAAACTTTTCATGGACCCGGATGTCGTTAAGATGTCCCCAAAAGTGCAATCTTTAAAGTTGATATCCTAGATGATGTTGACATGGCACACGCTGTTTAATCGAGGCTGTTGGTACACCCCAACAATTGTAACAAACACTTGAAAAGATAAATTTGGCTCTATTGGACCCAACACCCATGTGCAGGAGCTCTTCTCTTTATGGATATTTGTCTGTCAAACACACTGACTTGAAGCTGACTTAAGTTTTGATTTCCAAAAAGACTGTTTAATGTGGTTAAGGTACAACTACAGTGGGGCTCAAAAGTTTGGGCACCCCAGGTAAAAATTTGTATTAATGTGCATAAAGAAGCCAAGAAAAGATGGAAAAATCTCCAAAAGGCATCTAATGACAGATTAGACATTCGTGTAATGTCACAAAAAGTTAGATTTTATTTCCATCATTTACAATTTCAAAACAAAAAAAACAAAAAAAATAGCGTCTGCAAAAGTTTGGCCACCCTGCAGAGTTAGTACCTTGTACTGCCCCCTTTGGCAAGTATCACAGCTTGGAAATGCTTCTTGTAGCCAGCCAAGAGTCTTTCAATTCTTGTTTGAGGTATCTTCGCCCATTCTTCCAAGTCTTCCAGTTCTTGGAGATTTTTGGGCTGTCTGTCACGCACTGCTCTTTTAAGGTCTAGCCATAGATTTTCAATTATGTTGAGGTCAGGAGATTTTAAAGGCAATGGCAAAACCTTCAGTTTACACCTCTTGATGTAATCCACTGTGGATTTTGAGGTGTGTTAAGGATCATTATCCATGTGTAGAAGCCAACCTCTCTTTAACTTTTTCACAAATCTTCTGAAATTTTATTGAATCCATTTTTCCATCTACTCGTGAAATGTTTCCTGTGCCACTGACTGCAATACAACCCCAAAACATGATTGATCCCCCCCCATGCTTAACAGTTGAACAGAGGTTCTTTCCATTAATTTCTGTCACCTTTCTTTTCTAAACGTACCTCTGCTCATTCTGGCCAAAAAGTTCTATTTTAACCTCATCGGTCCACAGAACTTTTTCCCCACAATGCATGCATGTCTATATGTTCTTTTGCAAACTTCAAACACTGATTTTTGTGGTGAGGTCGTGGAAAAGGTTTTCTTCTGATGACTCTTCCATGAAAACCATATTTGTACGAGTATCCCTTTATAGTGGAATGGTGTACCACAACTCCAGTGTCTGCAGGTCTTTCTGGATGGATCGGATAGTCTAACGTGGGTTTGGACTTGCTTTTCTCACAATCCTGCGAGCGGTTCTGTCTGATATTTTTCTTGGTCTTCCAGATCTTGCTTTAACTTCCACTGTTCCTGATGACGGCCATTTCTTAATTACATTCCAAACAGAGGATATTGGCAACTGAAAACCCTTTGCTATCTTCTTATAGCCTTCTCCTGCTTTGTGAGCATCAACTTTTTTCAGTTTTCTAGACAACTGCTTAGAAGAACCCATGGTGCTGATTGTTGGGGCAAGATCAGATGAGTCTGGGCATTTAAAACCTTAAGATTGACATCACCTGGTCTTTCCAGACGATGATTGAGAACAATCCATGACACTGTCAGATCTCAGCTTTCCAAAGGGGGCGGTGCATGCTATAAACTCTGCAGGGTGCCCAGACTTTTGCAGACGCCAGTTTTTTGTTTTGTTATTTTGAAAGTGTAAATGTTGGAAATAAAATCTAACTTTATGTGACATATTATACAAATGTCTAATCTGTCACTTGATGCCTTTTGAAAATGTTTCTATCTTTTCTTGGCTTCTTTATGCACATTTTTACCTGGGGTGCCCAAACTTTCGAGCCCCACTGTACTTGTTAGATCTTGTTGCATTTGGCTCTCTCTCTCTCTCTCTCTCTCTCTCTCATTAAATCCATCAAGTTGTTTTTATCAGTGTAGGTGTAATCATGTGGATGTGTAAATGTAATGCTGTGCATAACCAGAAAAATAGAACTTTTTCAATTAGAAATTTTTAAAGCGGAAAACTTTCCCTAGCTCACAATAGAAATGCCTGCGTTACATTTGTGGTAGGTTGATGGCATTTTATGATAAGTACCAGTGAACCAACAAATATACTCCTCAGCTCTGTTAAAGACACACTCAGACTGGAATTTTCAATTGGTCATCAATGCATTAGTGTGTCAGGGTACAACAGGCGGACTCAAATGCACGACTCAGGACTCAAGATAAACAGGTAAGTACATTTTATTGTTCAAAGAAAAATCAGTACAAAATCAGCAGGCAAAAATCGCTGTAAGGATAAAGGCAAAACGGCCAAGGAAGCACTGGAAACTACTCTAGTGCGCGCCACACGGGGAGTAACAACAAACTGGCACAGGTAAGTGAATGTGGTGAGTACTTGTACTAGGGGAGCAGGTGATGATGATTACACACAGATGAGACACATTAAGGAGCGGGAGGGTAATCATGCAGGCGGGAAAGTAGACAAAGGCAGGCAGACAAGTGAAGAGAACAGTGGATTTCAAAGTAAAACAGGAAGTCCATGAAAACAAACAAAACATGAAACCAACTAAAACAGAAACTAGACACCATGACAAAACCATGACACCGTGCCAGACTAGACATTTCACCTACATCAGGTAATCAGCCTCTTCCTCAAACTACAAAAATCAAGTAATATTTGTCTAAACTTCCCATCTTGATATGTAGCTTTTGTTCTTTGTTTGGTGTTGTGAGCAGCGTTGGGCAGTAAAGCATTACTTTATATTTTGTGAGCACAGTAAGGGATTTGTAATTAAATCACTTGATTTCAGTTTCTAGTCCCAGTAACGCTCAGTTACTTCAACTATTTTAGGATCAACTTGTTTGCCATTTTAGGGTCAATATCAAGAGGCAATAAGCAAAAGAGATTTGTTTGGGCCACGAAACACAAGGAATGGACATTAGACCAATGTCTTTGGCTTTGGTCAGATGAGTCCAAGTTTGAGATTTTTGGTTCCAACCGCCATGTCTTTGTGCAACGGAGAAAAGGTGACCGGATGGATTCTACATGCCTGGTTCCCACCGTGAAGCATGGAGGAGAAGGTGGTGTGGGGGTGCTTTGCTGGTAACACTGTTGGGAATTTATTGCAAATTAAAGGCATACTGAACCAGCTTGTCTACCACAGCATCCTGCAGCAACATGCGACATCCCATCTGGTTTGCATTTAGTTGGACCATCATAGATTTTTCAAACGGACAATGACCTCAAACACACCTCCAGGTTGTATAAGGGCTATTTGACCAAGAAGGAGAGTGATGGAGTGCTGCGCCTCCACAGTCACTGGACCTGAACCCAATCGAGATGGTTTGGGGTGAGCTGGACCGCATAGTGACCCCTAACCCTAAAGGGCCAACAAGTGCTGAGCATCTCTGGGAACTCCTTCAGGACTGTTGGGAAACCATTTCAGGTGACTACCTCCAAAAGCTCATCAAGAGAACGCCAAGAGTGTGTAAAGCAGTAATCAGAGCAACGGGTGGCTACTTTGAAGAAACTAGAATATAAGACATGTTTTCAGTTATTTAACACTTTTAAGTACATAATTCCATGTGTTTATTCAGAGTTTTGATGCCTTCAGTGATAATCAACAATGTAAATAGTTATGAAAATAAAGAATCCATTGAATGAGAAGGTGGTTCCAAACTTTTGGCCTGTACTATATATACATTTAGAGTTAAATACATTTTACTTGATACTGGCAACTAAGTTGTACTTGATATCACAGCAGTAACATTTGTTTTTATAAGTGTAGGTAATCATGTGGATGTGTAAATGTAATGCTGTGCATAATTAGAAAATGTTAAAGGGGAAAACTTTCTGTACCTCACAATAGAAATGCCTGCTTTACATCTGTGGGAGGTTGATGGCATTTTGTGATAAATACCAGTGACTCAACAAATACTTTGCAATGGTGCTAAGATTTCAGGCTTCCAAAGTTTACTTTAATACTTCTCAGCTCTGTTAAAGACATTCAGAATGGAATTTTCTATTTCTCATCAATGCATCAGTGTGTCACGGTACAACAGGCGGACTCAAATGCATGATTCCGGACTTAAATATAAACAAGGAAGTACAGTTTATTGTTCAAAAATCGTTGTCAGGATAAAGGCAAAATGGCCAAGGAAACACTGGGGGAAACAAACTGCTGGAGAGTGCACCACACGGGGAGTAACAACAATCTGTCACACGTAAGTGAATGTGGTGAGTACTTGTACTAGGGGAGCAGGTGATGATGATTACACACAGATGAGACACATAAGGAGTGGGAGGGTAATCACGCAGGCGGGAAAGTAGACAAAGGCAGGCAAACAAGTGAAGTGAATAGTAGATTTAAAAAAAAAAAAAACAGGAAGTCCATGAAAATAAACAGAAAACTAGACACAAGGACAACACCATGACACTGTGCCAGACTAGACATTTCAGCTACACCAGGTAATCAGCC
>JABXJD010000403.1:0-2500 GCA_013375575.1 Percina caprodes
GCTTTATTCTACTTCCTCTTCTACTTCCTGTTCTTCATCCTCCTCTTCATCGTCTTCATCGTCTTCATCGTGTCGTTTGGTTTTGTTTTAGAGAAAATAACGAGATCGTAGCGTCGAACAATAAAAGATCAAAGCTTCAAGTGGAGGATTTAATGCAATGAGGTGTGTGTGTGTTTCTCCCTCTTTGTGTGTGTGTGTGTGTTTCTCCCTCTTTGTGTGTGTATGTGTGTGTGTGTGTGTGTGTGTGTTTGTGTTTGTGTGTTTGTGTTTGTGTGTTTCTCCCTCTGTGTGTGTGTTTCTCCCTCTTAGTGTGTGTTTCTCCCTCTTTGTGTGTGTGTGTTTGTGTGTGTGCATGTGTGTGTGTTTCTCCCTCTTAGTGTGTGTGTGTGTGTGTTTCTCCCTCTTTGTGTGTGTGTGTTTGTGTGTGTGCATGTGTGTGTGTGTGTGTTTCTCCCTCTGTGTGTGTGTGTGTGTGTTTGTGTGTGTGCATGTGTGTGTGTGTTTCTCCCTCTTAGTGTGTGTGTGTTTCTCCCTCTGTGTGTGTGTGTGTGGGTGTCTGTGTGTGTGTGTTTCTCCCTCTTTGTGTGTGTGTGTGTGTTTCTCCCTCTTTGTGTGTCTGTGTGTTTCTCCCTCTGTGTGTGTGTGTGTTTGTGTGTTTCTCCCTGTGTGTGTGTGTGTGTGTGTGTGTGTGTGTGTGGGTGTCTGTGTGTGTGTGTTTCTCCCTCTTTGTGTGTGTGTGTGTGTTTCTCCCTCTTTGTGTGTCTGTGTGTTTCTCCCTCTGTGTTTGTGTGTTTCTCCCTGTGTGTGTGTGTGTGTGTGTGTGTGTGTGTGTGTGTGTGTGTGTGTGTGTGTGTGTGTGTGTGTGTGTGTGTGTGGCGCCTTATTTCCTTCATGAAAATAGATTTGTTGCCATTTGTGGAAATGTTGTCCGCCCCACCCCTGGTCTGAGCCAATCAGAGCCCCTGGGTGGGATCTGCTCCTGATTGGTTAACTCTTAACCCGGCCGACTCAGTAACGAGGCGACTCAGCAGTTTGTTTTAAAGATGATTTATTAATCAGATCACGGGAGAAAACACACACACACACACACACACTGGTCTGTGTGTGTGTGTGTGTGTGCTCGCCTGTGTGTGTGTGTGTGTGTGTGTGTGTGTTTGTGTCCGTCCGTGTGTGTTGACGGCGTTGAGACAGCCAATAGGAAGAGAGCAGAGGGTCACATGGAGGTGACCTTGTCTTCGGACGTCCATCCCGCGTTGGCGTAGGCGTTCTCTTCTTCTTTGCTCTGACGGATAAAAACAACCGTTATTATCAGAGAGAGAAGAAGAAGAACTACACATGCAAGTAGTAGTTGTAGTATAAAGTTGTACTTTCTGTCTTGTAGAGAGAGAGGCTGTGTGTGTGTGTGTGTGTGTGTGTGTGTGTGTGTGTGTGTGTGTGTACCTGAATGTGTGTGTGTACCTGAATGTGTGTGTGTACCTGAATGTGTGTGTGTACCTGAATGTGTGTGTGTACCTGAATGTGTGTGTGTACCTGAATGTGTGTGTGTGAATGTGTGTGTGTGAATGTGTGTGTGTACCTGAATGTGTGTGTGTGTGTATGTGTGTGTGTACCTGAATGTGTGTGTGTGTGTATGTGTGTGTACCTGAATGTGTGTGTGTGTATGTGTGTGTGTACCTGAATGTGTGTGTGTGTATGTGTGTGTGTACCTGAATGTGTATGTGTGTGTGTACCTGAATGTGTGTGTGTGTATGTGTGTGTGTACCTGAATGTGTGTGTGTGTATGTGTGTGTGTACCTGAATGTGTGTGTGTATGTGTGTGTGTACCTGAATGTGTGTGTGTGTATGTGTGTGTGTACCTGAATGTGTGTGTGTACCTGAATGTGTGTGTGTGTATGTGTGTGTGTACCTGAATGTGTGTGTGTGTGTATGTGTGTGTGTGTACCTGAATGTGTGTGTGTATGTGTGTGTGTGTACCTGAATGTGTGTGTGTGTATGTGTGTGTGTGTACCTGAATGTGTGTGTGTGTAGTGTGTGTGTGTACCTGAATGTGTGTGTGTGTGTGTGTGTGTGTACCTGAATGTGTGTGTGTGTGTGTGTGTGTGTACCTGAATGTGTGTGTGTGTGTGTGTGTGTGTGTACCTGAATGTGTGTGTGTGTGTGTGTGTGTGTACCTGAATGTGTGTGTGTGTGTGTGTGTGTGTGTACCTGATGTGATGTGTGTGTGTGTGTGTGTACCTGAGTGAGTGAGTGTGTGTGTGTGTGTGTGTACCTGGTGGTGAGTGTGTGTGTGTGTGTGTGTGTGTGTGTACCTGAGAGTGTGTGTGTGTGTGTGTACCTGAGTGTGTCCAGACTGGTCCCGTGCGCGTCGTCTTGTCTCAGCGTCTCCGGTGCTCTTCCTGCTGCGGCGTCCAATATTATTATTATTATTATTATTATTATTATTATTATATATTATTATTTTTATTATTATTATTATATATTATATATTATATATTATTAT
>JABXJD010000403.1:15000-32500 GCA_013375575.1 Percina caprodes
TTAGCCAAATCAGCTGCCAGCTAGCGGTTAGCCGAATCAGCCGTCAGCTAGCGGTTAGCCGAATCAGCCGTCAGCTAGCGGTTAGCCGAATCAGCCGTCAGCTAGCGGTTAGCCGAATCAGCCATCAGCTAGCGGTTAGCCGAATCAGCCGTCAGCTAGCGGTTAGCCGAATCAGCTGTCAGCTAGCGGTTAGCCGAATTAGCTGTTAGCTAAACTAGCGTCGTTAGCTTTCCGGTGGAGGCTAACAGCAGACCGCTACTGTGGAACAGATGGTGCAGCGCCGTTAACCCTCTACATCATGATATCATCTGCACGTGTGCAGAACATGGTGCAGGTAGGACGGATCGTGTACCGACGAACTCTCGTCGTCATGTCACCCTAACACCCTTCCTAGCACCCTTCCTAGCACCCTTCCTAACACCCTTCCTAACACCCTTCCTAACACCCTTCCTAACACCCTTCGGTCTACTGGCTTTCTTAAAGCAGATGTTACTCGTATGAGCTGGTCAGCGGCGCCGGAGACCAGCAGCCGGCTGTCGGAGGAGACGCAGGCCGACAGAACGCTGTCGTCGTGTTGAAGGTCGAGGAATCCGTCCACTGAGTTTCTCTCGATGTTAAAAAGGCTCAGAGTCTGATCACTTCCTGCAGAGGACACACACACACACACACACACAGTTACAGCGAAAAACTTTCACATGCACATAAGAAACACTGGTCACGCTAAGAAATCAGGTTTCCTTTATTACAGAGATAGAGCTTTTAGTTAAAGAGGAAGATCCTTTTTATTTATTGTGAAACAGCCCCGACATCACCAAACCCACCAGACTCCATGTAAATAATCACTACTTTTAAGTGTATAGAGCAGCATATATGCTGCTCTATACACGTCTATAAACGCTAAAAGTAGTGATTATTTACATGGAGTCTGGTGGAGATATGCTGCTCTATACACGCTAAAAGTAGTGATTATTTACATGGAGTCTGGTGGAGATATGCTGCTCTATACACACTAAAAGTAGTGATTATTTACATGGAGTCTGGTGGAGATATGCTGCTCTATACACACTAAAAGTAGTGATTATTAACATGGAGTCTGGTGGAGATATGCTGCTCTATACACACTAAAAGTAGTGATTATTAACATGGAGTCTGGTGGAGATATGCTGCTCTATACACACTAAAAGTAGTGATTATTTACATGGAGTCTGGTGGAGATATGCTGCTCTATACACGCTAAAAGTAGTGATTATTTACATGGAGTCTGGTGGAGATATGCTGCTCTATACACGCTAAAAGTAGTGATTATTTACATGGAGTCTGGTGGAGATATGCTGCTCTATACACACTAAAAGTAGTGATTATTTACATGGAGTCTGGTGGAGATATGCTGCTATATACACACTAAAAGTAGTGATTATGTACATGGAGTCTGGTGGGTTTGGTGATGGTGATTTCGGGGCTGTTTCATGTTAGACTAAAAGGATCTTACTCTTTTTAACAGCTGTATGTCTATAGGAATCCTTTCCATAATGTTTTCACACACTTAGAATACAATAATAATCAGTCGTTTGTCAATCAATCAACATGTCGTACCTGCTAACAGTATTTTTTCATCTTCAGTGACTGAAAGCAAAGAAGGAACCAGAGGAAACTTGTTGGCTGTCCATTTGCCCGTCTTGGAAATCTGCAGACAGGAAGGTGAATATCATCATTATCAGTTGATTAATTATAATTATGGAAGATTATATAAGTTATAACTTAAGTTATAAGTTACTGCAGCGAGTGGCGAAGCCTGTGTGACACCATCTCACATCTAAGGACAATCTATTATAATGTTTATCTATTATGAGTTTTTAATCAGAAACATTTTAATCTAGAAACTAGAAACACTATAGCTTTAAATCAGATGCAGTTTGGAGTAGCCAGACCTTCCTCCGCTGCTTCGTTGGGTTATCATATGACGACAAATGTCTTTTTAAAGGTCCCAGGGCCTGAAAATGTCACTTTATGAGTTTTTTTAACATTAATATGCCCCCCAGCCTGCCTATGCCCCCAGTGGCTAGAAATGGTGACAGGTGTAAACAGAGTCCTGGGTATCTTGCTCTGCCTTTGAGAAAATGAATGCTCAGATGGGCCGATCTGGAATCTTCCCCTTATGAGGTCATAAGGGGTAAGGTTACCTTAAATTAAAAATTAAAAGGGACTTGACTTATAGAAGGGAATTGACTTATAGAAGGGGCTTGACTTGACTTATAGAAGGGACTCGACTTGACTTATAGAAGGGTCTCAACTTGACTTATAGAAGGGACTCGACTTGACTTATAGAAGGGACTCGACTTATAGAAGGGACTTGACTTATAGAAGGGACTCGACTTATAGAAGGGACTCGACTTATAGAAGGGACTCGACTTATAGAAGGGACTCGACTTGACTTATAGAAGGGACTCGACTTGACTTATAGAAGGGACTCGACTTATAGAAGGGACTCGACTTATAGAAGGGACTCGACTTGACTTATAGAAGGGACTCGACTTGACTTATAGAAGGGACTCGACTTGACTTATAGAAGGGACTCGACTTGACTTATAGAAGGGACTCGACTTGACTTATAGAAGGGACTCGACTTATAGAAGGGACTCGACTTGACTTATAGAAGGGACTTTACATATAGAAGGGACTCGACTTATAGAAGGGACTCGACTTGTAGAAGGGACTCAACTGACTTATAGAAGGGACTTGACTTATAAAAGGGACTCGACTTATAGAAGGGTAGAAGGGACTCGACTTATAGAAGGGACTCGACTTATAGAAGGGACTCGACTTATAGAAGGGACTCGACTTGTAGAAGGGACTCAACTGACTTATAGAAGGGACTCGACTTATAGAAGGGACTCGACTTGTAGAAGGGACTCAACTGACTTATAGAAGGGACTCGACTTATAGAAGGGACTCGACTTATAGAAGGGAATCGACTTATAGAAGGGACTCAACTTGCACATGTGTGACTTACTCCCACCTCTGATAATAGTAATTGAAAGCTTCACAACTGCAGGTTTATTTCTTCCATCCACACTGAAAATCTAAGACCAGATTAAAAAAGACGAGACCTGATGGAGGAATCCGGATTTAGAAACCACGAACACTTTCCCTCGTCGTGGTAACGTCACCGATCTCACGAGAGTCAGTCGTCTCTGGGAGGTTCCCTGCCGAGTCTCCACGGTTTGACTCTCATCGTTAGGATGAAATATTCTCACCAGACCAGAAGCACACAGAGAAACTACAGATTCTCCCAGAACTCCCAGAACCACTGAGCCGCCATCTTTATCTTTATCATCATCATCATCATCATCATTACAGCTGCTGCTGCTGCTGAAGAGCTCCGCCCCGTCCAGCTTCAACACCTTCATCTGCAACCACAACCACAACAACAACAACCACATCAACAATGATAACATCAACCACAACAACATCATCAACCACATCAACAACCACAACAACATCAAGAACAACCACATCAACAACAACCACAACAACCACATCAACAACATCAACCACAACATCAACCACAACATCAACCACAACATCAACCACAACATCATCAACCATATCAACAACCACAACCACATCAACATCAACAACAACCACAACCACATCGACAACAACCACAACATCAACCACAACAACAACCACAACATCAACTACCACAACATCAACAACATCAACCACAACAACAAACACGACAACATCAACCACAACAACAAACACGACAACATTAACCACAACAACAACAACATCAACAACAAAAACAACCACAACAACAAGCTGTCATCAATGCTGAGACGGACAATAAATTATTTTTCTACTGATGTCATTCTGATTTTTTGCATAACGACACGTTTTCTTAAAAAATGCGATGGAATATTCGGGATATTTATGCGATTAATATCCCGAATATTTCATCGCATTTTTTAAGAAAACGTGTCGTAGAATAAAGGATTTTTGCAACAATCACAAAAAACTAAAATTTTTCTGGAAGGACGGATTAATGTGATATTATATTATATTACTATGTATATTACTATGTAAATACCAGGTATATACTTGGTAATTAGGACTGTAAAGGAAGTACTACTGAAGTACTACCTGTGTCCTGGTGTAAACAAAGATCAGCTGATCAGACAGGTGGAGGTGTACGGCGGAAGGGGCGGAGTCAACGGGCAGCACCTCCTGGACGCAGAGCAGCTGTTGGCCGTCCGCCAGGCTCCACCCCCTCAGGGAGCCGTCGGCAGCCAATGAGAGGCAGCGGGCGGAGCTAGCCGTCACTTTCACCGACAAAACCGCACCTGCACTCGGATCAGAAGAAGATTAATTCACGGATGGATCTCGCTTTTGATTTTGTGACTTTTAAAAAAAATTGATTTTCCCTAGAATTGATTGATTGATTGATTAATTGATTGATATCTTTATTTTAAACATATAAATAAAATAAGAAATCTGAAAAATAGTAATAGTGCCCGGGTTGGTTCAGTGGCAGAGCGAGCGCACATGTTCTAAGAGGCCTCGACGCCAAGGTCCAGGGTTCGGATCCGACCTGTGAGAATAATACTCTGATGATTAAATTAATTAACTATAAAATAGTTAAGAAAGCTGTGACATCTCGCTCTCATGGGGGATTCTCTGGGCGGCCAAAGCAGAGACAGGGGAGTTCATCTTGCCCCTTATGACCTCATTAGGGGAAGATTCCAGATTGGCCCATCTGGGCTTTAATTTTAAAGGCAGAGCAGGATACCCAGGGCTTGGTTTACACCTATCACTGTTTCTAGCCACTGGGGGGACAGGCAGGCGGGGGGCATATTAATGTTAAAAACCTCATATAGTGACATCTTCATACCATGGGCCCTTTAAGATTGACTTTGGTCACCCCAAGGATGAACAGGAGGGTTAAGAAAGGGTTTTTCTCCACAATGTCCCGGAGAAGTACTACACTACCCACAATCCTAAGCGTTTTCTGGCGTGAGCAGCCACTCACCTGTGTGTCCCAGCAGCGAGTGCAGCAGCTGCTTGTCAGCGAGGCTCCAGACCGCCACCTCGCCGGCGTCTGAACCCGCAACCAGAAGCTCCGCCTCCACGCCGACGTCCACGCAGAGCACACCTGGAGACAGGTGATGACAGGTGATGACGGGTGATGACGGGTGATGACGGGTGATGACGGGTGATGACGGGTGATGACGGGTGATGACAGGTGATGACGGGTGATGACGGGTGATGACGGGTGATGACGGGTGATGACGGGTGATGACGGGTGATGACAGGTGATGACAGGTGAGACCTCTGCTGACGCACCTGTCGCACCCCAGGCTCCACAATTAGAAGAATTACCCATAATTATCATATATCTCATAATTAACTCCTGCATACTGTGTACTCTTCATTATAATGTCTATATATTAGTGTGTATTTATGAGTGTGCATATATTAGTGTGTATATCTCAGTATGTATATATGAGTTTGTATATATGAGTGTGTATATATGAGTGTGTATATCTCAGTGTGTATATATGAGTGTGTATATCTCAGTGTGTATATATTAGTGTGTATATCTCAGTGTGTATATATTAGTGTGTATATCTCAGTGTGTATATATTAGTGTGTATATAACGTTGTGATGTTTCTGACCTCCCTGCAGCCCTCTCAGTGTGTGTTGCAGCGCCCCCCCTGGCGGCGGCAGGAAGCTGCACTTCGGAACAAGGCTCGGATCGGGACACGTCAGTAGCCACTCCTCACAATGGCTGCACAGCCGGCCAATCAGAGAAGGGAAGGGCGTGGCCAAGGAGCAGAGTCTGGCCAATAGCTCGGTGTAGAACAGAGCCATGTCTGAAACCAGAAACAAAAACTGTCATGTGACCGGGACTACCTGACCCATGTGACCGGGACTACCTGACCAATGTGACCGGGAGTACCTGACCCATGTGACCGGGACTACCTGACCCATGTGATTGGGATTACCTGACCCATGTGATTGGGAGAACCTGACCCATGTGACCGGGACTACCTGACCCATGTGATTGGGATTACCTGACCCATGTGACCGGGACTACCTGACCAATGTGATTGGGACTACCTGACCCATGTGATTGGGATTACCTGACCCATGTGATTGGGAGTACCTGACCCACGTGACCGGGAGAACCTGACCCACGTGACCGGGAGAACCTGACCCATGTGACTGGGAGTACCTGACACATGGGACTGGGACTACCTGACCCACGTGACCGGGAGTACCTGACCCATGTGACTGGGACTACCTGACCCATGTGACTGGGAGTACCTGACCCATGTGACTGGGACTACCTGACCCATGTGACTGGGAGTACCTGACCAATGTGACTGGGACTACCTGACCCATGTGACTGGGACTACCTGACCCATGTGACCGGGAGTACCTGACCCATGTGACCGGGAGTACCTGACCCATGTGACCGGGAGTACCTGACCCATGTGACCGGGAGTACCTGACCCATGTGACTGACAGTAACTGACCCATGTGAGTGTCTAGCAGGTCCAGGCTGGGTTCGATGAGGACCAGAGTGTCTCGGATCAGACTGGTCTCGCTGCAGTCCAGGTACTGGGAGCACTGGTCCAGGTCCTGGATCACACTGGACACGCCGCACACCCGGCTCTTACAGAACAGCCACTCAGCGCTGCCTGCACGGGAACATTAATATACATTCATCCACCGTCTGTCTGTCTGTCTCTCTCTCTGTCTGTCTGTCTGTCTGTCTGTCTGTCTGTCTGTCTGTCTGTCTGTCTGTCTGTCTGTCTGTCTGTCTGTCTGTCTGTCTGTCTCTCTCTGTCTGTCTGTCTGTCTGTCTGTCTGTCTGTCTGTCTGTCTGTCTCTGTCTGTCTGTCTCTCTGTCTCTCTCTGTCTCTCTCTCTGTCTCTCTGTCTCTGTCTGTCTGTCTCTGTCTGTCTGTCTGTCTGTCTGTCTCTGTCTGTCTGTCTGTGCAGTAGTGATTGGACGGTGAAGCCCGGTATCAAAGCCCCGCCCACACACCCGCTTGACCAATCACAAGTCAACCCCAGTTGTCAATCATCACATTTGAGCCAGTTATGATAGCGTAAAATTAATTAAAACTAAATTGATACGAAAAATTAACAATTTTATGAACAATACTAAAAGTGACAAACGTATTTCTTCAAAATTCAAAATAATTTTAATACAAACCAATATTAATACTGAGCCCTACCGATGACTTCCTGTCGCAGCTCGTCCCACAGACCGGCGTGCAGCAGATGATACGGCAGCTCCTGGAGCTTCCTGACGTTGGCCAATCCTGGAGCAAACCACAGCGGCTGGGGCGGGACCTGTGACCCATTCAGCCAATCGCAACACATGAATGAACAGACAGGTGAATATCACAAAGATAAATCACACTAACATCTGTAGCAGAAGTATACTGAGGTTTGTGACAGTATCTGTGGCCCCGACCATGGCTCTGACGGAGGTTTGTGACAGTCAGTATCTGTGGCCCCGACCATGGCTCTGACGGAGGTTTATGACAGTATCTGTGGCCCCGACCATGGCTCTGACGCATTGTGACAGTATCTGTGGCCCGACCATGGCTCTGACGCATTGTGGCCCGACCATGGCTCTGACGCATTGTGACAGTATCTGTGGCCCCGACCATGGCTCTGACGGAGGTTTGTGACAGTATCTGTGGCCCGACCATGGCTCTGACGCATTGTGACAGTATCTGTGGCCCCGACCATGGCTCTGACGCATTGTGGCCCCGACCATGGCTCTGACGCATTGTGACAGTATCTGTGGCCCCGACCATGGCTCTGACGGAGGTTTGTGACAGTATCTGTGGCCCCGACCATGGCTCTGACGTGTTGTGACAGTATCTGTGGCCCCGACCATGGCTCTGACGGAGGTTTATGACAGTATCTGTGGCCCCGACCATGGCTCTGACGCATTGTGACAGTATCTGTGGCCCCGACCATGGCTCTGACGTGTTGTGACAGTATCTGTGGCCCCGACCATGACTCTGACGTGTTGTGACAGTATCTGTGGCCCCGACCATGGCTCTGACGCATTGTGACAGTATCTGTGGCCCCGACCATGGCTCTGACGCATTGTGGCCCCGACCATGGCTCTGACGCATTGTGACAGTATCTGTGGCCCCGACCATGGCTCTGACGCATTGTGACAGTATCTGTGGCCCCGACCATGGCTCTGACGGAGGTTTGTGACAGTATCTGTGGCCCCGACCATGGCTCTGACGCATTGTGACAGTATCTGTGGCCCCGACCATGGCTCTGACGCATTGTGGCCCCGACCATGGCTCTGACGCATTGTGACAGTATCTGTGGCCCCGACCATGGCTCTGACGGAGGTTTGTGACAGTATCTGTGGCCCCGACCATGGCTCTGACGTGTTGTGACAGTATCTGTGGCCCCGACCATGGCTCTGACGGAGGTTTATGACAGTATCTGTGGCCCCGACCATGGCTCTGACGCATTGTGACAGTATCTGTGGCCCCGACCATGGCTCTGACGTGTTGTGACAGTATCTGTGGCCCCGACCATGACTCTGACGTGTTGTGACAGTATCTGTGGCCCCGACCATGGCTCTGACGCATTGTGGCCCCGACCATGGCTCTGACGCATTGTGACAGTATCTGTGGCCCCGACCATGGCTCTGACGGAGGTTTGTGACAGTATCTGTGGCCCCGACCATGGCTCTGACGGAGGTTTGTGACAGTATCTGTGGCCCCGACCGTGGCTCTGACGGAGGTTTGTGACAGTATCTGTGGCCCCGACCATGGCTCTGACGTGTTGTGACAGTATCTGTGGCCCCGACCATGGCTCTGACGGAGGGTTATGACAGTATCTGTGGCCCCGACCATGACTCTGACGTGTTGTGACAGTATCTGTGGCCCGACCATGGCTCTGACGGAGGTTTATGACAGTATCTGTGGCCCGACCATGGCTCTGACGGAGGTTTGTGACAGTATCTGTGGCCCCGACCATGACTCTGACGTGTTGTGACAGTATCTGTGGCCCCGACCATGGCTCTGACGTGTTGTGACAGTATCTGTGGCCCCGACCATGGCTCTGACGTGTTGTGACAGTATCTGTGGCCCAGACCATGGCTCTGACGTGTAGCAGACTGATTCTACAGTATACATATATGTTTTATAGTGACAGTTCGTACCTTTCTGTCAGCCAGGAGCAGCGTGAGGCCCGGCAGAGCCACCGGCTTCAGTCTCCCAGACCACTGACCCAGGAAGTACTCGGCCAGGATCCTGAGGCTCCGCCCCCGCCGCTCTGATGTCAGATAACGAGCTGAAACCGCCTCGGACAGACGCCTGCAACGCACACCAGCGGTGGGAAAGGTTTTCAGATCCTTTACTTAAGTAAAAATACTAATACCACAGTAGTGGAGTAACTAAAGTAACTAAAGTAACTAAAGCAGCCTCCGTCCTCACCGGGTGTTGAGGGCGAGGGCGGCGACCCCGTGAGTCCAGCGCTCCTCCAGCAGGTCCTCGAGGTCCCGTCTGAGTCGCGCCCAGAGGAGGGGGGGCAGCCGGATCAGCGAGGGCGTCGGAGGGAGGGAGTCCCTGTACACCCCGCTGATGATGTCATCATCCAGGGACATGATGTCACGCAGTTCGGACTCCAGCAGACCTTCCCTAAAAGTCAGGTTGCTTTGTTCACATTTTTTAAACTATATTTAAATTCAGATTTTTTTTTTTGCAGTATTTTACAATATTAAAAGGAAGCTTATTTATTTTTTCAACCTGGATCCTATTATATCTCCACCAGACTCCATGTAAATAATAACTACTTTTAGCGTGTATAGAGCAGCATATCTCCACCAGACTCCATGTAAATAATCACTACTTTTAGCGTGTATAGAGCAGCATATCTCCACCAGACTCCATGTAAATAATAACTACTTTTAGCGTGTATAGAGCAGCATATCTCCACCAGACTCCATGTAAATAATCACTACTTTTAGTGTGTATAGAGCAGCATATCTCCACCAGACTCCATGTAAATAATCACTACTTTTAGCGTGTATAGAGCAGCATATCTCCACCAGACTCCATGTAAATAATCACTACTTTTAGTGTGTATAGAGCAGCATATCTCCACCAGACTCCATGTAAATAATCACTACTTTTAGTGTGTATAGAGCAGCATATCTCCACCAGACTCCATGTAAATAATCACTACTTTTAGCGTGTATAGAGCAGCATATCTCCACCAGACTCCATGTAAATAATCACTACTTTTAGTGTGTATAGAGCAGCATATCTCCACCAGACTCCATGTAAATAATCACTACTTTTAGCGTGTATAGAGCAGCATATCTCCACCAGACTCCATGTAAATAATCACTACTTTTAGTGTGTATAGAGCAGCATATCTCCACCAGACTCCATGTAAATAATCACTACTTTTAGTGTGTATAGAGCAGCATATCTCCACCAGACTCCATGTAAATAATCACTACTTTTAGTGTGTATAGAGCAGCATATCTCCACCAGACTCCATGTAAATAATCACTACTTTTAGTGTGTATAGAGCAGCATATCTCCACCAGACTCCATGTAAATAATAGGGCAGTCTCCGTACCTCGCCAAAGTGATGTATCCCAACGCCCCGCCCACCAGCTCCTTCCCGTGTTTCTCCTCCAGCATCAGGAACAGCTGTGACATCATTTCCTGCGTGCTGGCGCCGAGGCGTGTGTCCGTGAGCGGCGTGAAGGACGCCCAGCGCTTGGCGGCCGACAGAATCAGCCGGAGGTGCAGAGGCGAGCCGGTGGACTCGAAGCTCCGCAGCGCGGCGGCGCTCTGCTCGGCGGTCAGCGTTCGCTGCGAGGACCGCAGGTTCGACTCCGCGATCTGCTTCCCTTCGTCTGCAGACAGACGCTCCACCTCGAAGAAACTCTCCGCCGTCTCACGGAGAACAACAACGCCATTCATCAGGTTAGTCAAGTTTCTCAGGAAGGTTTTGACACTTTTTTTGTGTTTTGTTGCGAAATTTTGACATTTTTGTCGCTATTTTTGACGGTTTTGTTGCTCTCTATGTTCCCATTTTTCTGACTTTTTTCCCTTTATTTTCGACGTTTTTTCCGCATTTTTCCACGTTTTGTTGCTAATTTTCTGGCTTTTTTTTGATATTTTTGTTGCCAATCTTTCAATTTTTTTTTAATTTTAATTTTAATTACTTTCCCGACTTTTTTTGACGTATTTGCGTTTCTGACGTTTTTGTTACTATTTTTGTTGTTTTTGACGCTTTTTACGTTGTTTTCGTTGCCATTTTTCCGACTTTTTTTTGTCATTATTTAGAGTCATACACACACTTTTTGTTGCTTTTCAGCATTTTTTTTTGTCTTTTTTCAAAGTTTCTTCCCATTTCTCAACATTTTGTTGCTAATTTTCTGGCGTTTTTTTCACAATTTTTTTGACTTATTTTTGTTATTTTTTTATGTTTTAATCGCATTTCTGAAGTTTGTGTCGCGATTTTTCTGCCTTTTTTGTCATTCTTTGACATTTTTGTAGCTTTTTCAGAAGTTTTTGTTGCTAATAAAAAAAAAAAAAGATTTAATCATGTTTTTTAACATTCTGTCGCTATTTTTGACGTTTTTGTCGCTTTTCTCCACATTTCGTTGCTAATATTCTGGCGTTTTTTTTCTCAAATTTTTTTATGTTTTAATCGTGTTTTTTGCCGTTTTGTTCTGTTTTCAAAGTTTTTTGTTGTCGTTATTTTTGACGTTTTAAGAGCGTTTCTGACGTTTCTTTTTGCCATTTTTTTCACAGTACCCCCCCCTCCCCGCGCACACACACACATTTTTTTTAAAATAGTTTTCGGCATTTTTTTGTCTTTTTTCTAGGTTTCTTCCCGTTTTTTCAATATTTCTGTTGCTTTTTTGACATTTCTCAACATTTTTGTCGGTTTTGATGTTTTCTCTCTGACAAAAAGAAACTCACCAAATTGTTGAAGTTCAGGCGCATGTTGGCGAACGCCTCGCTGTCGGTATCCATGGAGACCAGCAGGTGCACGTTGGGCGGCAGGACGGCGGGCAGCCAGCGGAGTTTGTGAGCGACATGACGGTCTGACAGGTGATCCACGGCGTCCAGCACGATAAGCAGCGTCTTCCCCCGCCGGGACACCTCGGACAGGACGTCCCGGAAACATCCGGGCGGCGTGGCGGCCCGCAGCGAGGGGGGCGGGGCCAAACCTGCCAAACAATACTTTACATGTGAATCACATTAAGTAGTAAGTGATTATTTACATGGAGTCTGGTGGAGATATGCTGCTCTATACACACTAAAAGTAGTGATTATTTACATGGAGTCTGGTGGAGATATGCTGCTCTATACACACTAAAAGTAGTGATTATTTACATGGAGTCTGGTGGAGATATGCTGCTCTATACACGCTAAAAGTAGTGATTATTTACATGGAGTCTGGTGGAAATATGCTGCTCTATGCATGCTAAAAGTAGTGATTATTTACATGGAGTCTGGTGGAGATATGCTGCTCTATACACACTAAAAGTAGTGATTATTTACATGGAGTCTGGTGGAGATATGCTGCTCTATACACACTAAAAGTAGTGATTATTTACATGGAGTCTGGTGGAGATATGCTGCTCTATACACACTAAAAGTAGTGATTATTAACATGGAGTCTGGTGGAGATATGCTGCTCTATACACGCTAAAAGTAGTGATTATTTACATGGAGTCTGGTGGAGATATGCTGCTCTATACACACTAAAAGTAGTGATTATTTACATGGAGTCTGGTGGAGATATGCTGCTCTATACACGCTAAAAGTAGTGATTATTTACATGGAGTCTGGTGGAGATATGCTGCTCTATACACGCTAAAAGTAGTGATTATTTACATGGAGTCTGGTGGAGATATGCTGCTCTATACATGCTAAAAGTAGTGATTATTTACATGGAGTCTGGTGTATCTGTATATCTTGTGTATGTGTATGTATAAAAGGGGGCGTGGCCTAACCAGCATCCAGGCAGATGTGGAGGCAGATGCCGCGGAGCACGCGGTGGATGTCGGGTCTGTGAGGATGCCGCGCCGCCAGCAGCCTCACCACCACTGTTGCCCCGGCAACCAGTACGCTACGCATCTCCGCCGCCAGTCTGCACAGCAACGCCGTCTTCCCCGCACCGGCAGCGCCGTGCACCACCAGCGGGCCATGGTGCACGTTGGTGGACTCCCATATGGCACAGCACAGTCTACCCAGAAGCCCCTCTCTGCCACAGAAGTTACCCAGAAGCCCCTCTGTGTCACAGAAGTTACCCAGAAGCCCCTCTGTGCCAAAGCACATCTCGCCGCTAACGTCTGCCCCGACGCCGTCTGAGATTTCCTTCTTTTCGTCGGCGATGCTTCCCCACGGCTTCCCCCGCCTGGCGCCCGTTGCCGTGGCGATCCCAGCTTTCATCTGCGAGACGAACTCCCGGCAGACGGCGTCCAGGTACTGGCCGTGGTCTCGCCGTGTGGCGTCCACGCCTCCCTTGCTGAGCTCCACGCTGTGCAGGTTGAGGCTGGGCGGCGCCGCGGCGAGGAGGCGGGACCGCAGGGCGGCGAGGAGCCGCTGGGCGTCCGCGTCCAGCACGCCGCCGGCGCTCAGGTCCAGGAAGCGGGCGAGGCGTTTGGGGCCGTCGCGCGCCCGCTGGCGGGGGATCTCTCGCACGAAGAGCAGAGCCGACGGGTCTCCGCCGTCCGCCAGCAGACCGCGATCCAACTCCCGCTCCAGGGCTGACGGCGAGAAGGAACACGCTCAGTTACACAGGATCATACTGGAAACTGCAATGCATTCTGGGAGACAATAATCATATTACAGGACAGTCTGCGAATGTTACAGATTACGGGTGTTTACTGTTAACACCAGTGCATCTTGGGAAAAAACAGGAAAGGCGGGAAGTACACAGCGCCTCTATTTACAGTAAAATACATTAAACTTTTGGGGGGACGTTATATATAAAACTAAAAATATTCATTTTTTAAAATTTCTTTCACAATAATTTTTATATTAAAAATATTTAACAAAATTATTTTTTATATTAAAAATATTTAACAAAATTATTTTTATATTAAAAATATTTCACAATAATTCATTTTTATATTAAAAATATTTCACAATAATTCATTTTTATATTAAAAATATTTTACAATAATTTATTTTTATATTAAAAATATTTCACAATAATTTATTTTTATATTAAAAATATTTTACAATAATTCATTTTTATATTAAAATATTTCACAATAATTTATTTTTATATTAAAATATTTTACAATAATTGATTTTTATATTAAAATATTTTACAATAATTCATTTTTATATTAAAAATATTTTACAATAATTCATTTTTATATTAAAATATTTCACAATTGATTTTTATATTAAAAATATTTCACAATAATTAATTTTTATATTAAAAATATTTTACAATAATTGATTTTTATATTAAAAATATTTCACAATAATTTATTTTTATATTAAAAATATTTTACAATAATTTATTTTTATATTAAAAATATTTTACAATAATTTATTTTTATATCTAAAAATTTACTTTTTAGCGCTAAACTTTTTTTTCCAAAATATATTTCTTTTTTATATTTTTATTTTATTTTACATATATATATATCTATATATATATATATATATTCTATATATATATATATTCCCATAGCTTCCCTGTCTGACCTGATGTGAGGAGCTCTTGTTTCTGCTCGGCCGTGATCTCCCCCGCGGCGGCGGCGGCGGAGCGTAGCAGCTGCAGCAGCGTCGTCTCCGTGCGCCGCCATTCGAGCGCGCCGGCGTCCCGCTGCGGCTTGCCCTCCGGCCCGAGGTCGGCGCAGGCGGGGAAGTGAGCCGTGATTGGCTGCAGCACGTAGGAGGGGGGGACGGCGTTGTCGTCTCGGAGGAACCAGCGAGCCAGCAGCGCGGCGCCCTCGCGGTTCTTGGAGAGTTTGGACAGAAGAAGGTCGAACAGCGTCTCCGGGACGCGGCGAGGAAGAGTACGCTCGCCGTACCGGTTCCCCAGCAGACCCTTCAGAGCCCGGACGCAGGACACAAAGACGAGAAAGATCAAGTCAAGTCAAGTCAAGTTTATTTCATCCATAAAAATGGAAATTACAGTGCTCACACTCGCCATCCCCCCCTACAAAAACTAGAGAACAAATACATTACCACAAATACACTACAATATTATACATAAATACAATTTAAAAAATAAATAAAAACTTATAAAAATGTACGTTTAAAGTGCTTGTTGTGCTGTCTAATAGCCTGAGGTACAAAAGAGAGAGCATACCGCTTAGTTTGTGTCACAGGAGGTCTTAGCCTACCACTACGCTCTATAACCCTACCAGTCAGACTACCACAGGAGGTCTTAGCCTACCACTACGCTCCATAACCCTACCAGTCAGACTACCACAGGAGGTCTTAGCCTACCACTACGCTCTATAACCCTACCAGTCAGACCACCACAGGAGGTCTTAGTCCACCACTACGCTCTATAACCCTACCAGTCAGACTACCACAGGAGGTCTTAGTCCACCACTACGCTCTATAACCCTGCCAGTCAGACTACCACAGGAGGTCTTAGTCCACCACTACGCTCTATAACCCTACCAGTCAGACTACCACAGGAGGTCTTAGTCCACCACTACGCTCTATAACCCTGCCAGTCAGACTACCACAGGAGGTCTTAGCCTACCACTACGCTCTATAACCCTACCAGTCAGATTACCACAGGAGGTCTTAGTCTACCACTACGCTCTATAACCCTACCAGTCAGACTACCACAGGAGGTCTTAGTCCACCACTACGCTCTATAACCCTGCCAGTCAGACTACCACAGGAGGTCTTAGCCTACCACTACGCTCTATAACCCTACCAGTCAGATTACCACAGGAGGTCTTAGTCCACCACTACGCTCTATAACCCTGCCAGTCTGACTACCACAGGAGGTCTTAGCCTACCACTACGCTCTATAACCCTACCAGTCAGACTACCACAGGAGGTCTTAGCCTACCACTACGCTCTATAACCCTACCAGTCAGACTACCACAGGAGGTCTTAGTCCACCACTACGCTCTATAACCCTACCAGTCAGACTACCACAGGAGGTCTTAGTCCACCACTACGCTCTATAACCCTACCAGTCAGACTACCACAGGAGGTCTTAGCCTACCACTACGCTCTATAACCCTACCAGTCAGACTACCACAGGAGGTCTTAGTCCACCACTACGCTCTATAACCCTACCAGTCAGACTACCACAGGAGGTCTTAGTCCACCACTACGCTCCATAACCCTACCAGTCAGACCACCACAGGAGGTCTTAGCCTACCACTACGCTCTATAACCCTACCAGTCAGACCACCACAGGAGGTCTTAGTCCACCACTACGCTCCATAACCCTACCAGTCAGACTACCACAGGAGGTCTTAGCCTATCACTACGCTCTATAACCCTACCAGTCAGACTACCACAGGAGGTCTTAGTCCACCACTACGCTCTATAACCCTACCAGTCAGACTACCACAGGAGGTCTTAGTCCACCACTACGCTCTATAACCCTACCAGTCAGACCACCACAGGAGGTCTTAGTCTACCACTACGCTCTATAACCCTACCAGTCAGACCACCACAGGAGGTCTTAGCCTACCACTACGCTCTATAACCCTACCAGTCAGACCACCACAGGAGGTCTTAGTCCACCACTACGCTCTATAACCCTACCAGTCAGACTACCACAGGAGGTCTTAGTCCACCACTACGCTCTATAACCCTACCAGTCAGACTACCACAGGAGGTCTTAGCCTACCACTACGCTCTATAACCCTACCAGTCAGATTACCATGAAGAGGGGGACCCGGGTCTCTCGTTATTTTCTCTGTCATTTTTACCAGATGATTGTCATATACCTGATCCACTGTATTTAACTCCCCCACCATTTTCCCAGCCCTTTTAATCACTCTATCAATTCTGGCCTTCTCAGTTACCCCAGCATTTCCCCCCCACCCCACCACACAGTAACTCCAAACACTACATATGACTGACATAAAAAACATTCTCACCACATCCGTATTCACCTTAAATAACTGCAGCTTCCTCATACAGTAGACCCGTGGACTTAATTTTTTCATCAGTGAGTCAACATGATCAGACCATGTTAGCCTGTCGTTAAAAACAACGCCCAAATACTTCTATGTGTTCACTCTTTCTATTTCTACACCTCTGATTTCCACTGCCTCAGCTGGGATCTTATTTCTCCTGTAATCTATAACTAATTCTTTAGTTTTCTTAACGTTGAGTTCCAGGAAATACATATCACAGTAATCAACAAAGGCTTTTATCTCATTTTGATAGTAACTATAATCATCATTTTTGATCAACCCAATGAGCGCTGTGTCATCAGCAGATTAACAGCCTGACAGCTAGCT
>JABXJD010000403.1:37500-42500 GCA_013375575.1 Percina caprodes
ATGTCTCTCATCCAGTCTCTATGTAAGCCCCCAAAAATAATCTTAAAAAAACACAAGTATAAATGTGTGTGTGTATATATATGTATATATATGTATATATATATATATATATATATATATATATATATATATATATATATATATATATATATATATATGTCTGGATGTTCTTGAGCGATTATTCAGTTTGAGTGTTTTTAATAAAAGGTCTAAAGATTTCTTTGCTGTTCCATCACTTCCTTCATGAACTCTTTTATTAATAAACCCTCCTGTCCCTTTAAGAGGGTTTCTAAGAGGGGTCTGTCCCTTTTAAGAGGGGTCTGTCCCTTTAAGAGGGGCTTTGTCCTTTTAAAAGGGTTCTAAGATGGGTCCTGTCTCTTTAAGTGGGGTCCTGTCCATTTAAGAGGGGTCTGTCCCTTTAAGACGGCTTTTCTGACCCTTTAAGAGGGTTTCTAAGCGGGTCCTGTCCCTTTAAGAGGGGTTCTGTCTCTTTAAGCGGGGTTCTGTCCCTTTAAGAGGGGTTCTGTCTCTTTAAGCGGGGTTCTGTCCCTTTAAGAGGGTCCTGTCCTTTTAAGAAGGGTTTTTGTCCCTGTAAGAGGGGATCTGTCCCTTTAAGGAGGTCCTGTACCTTTAAGAGGGTCTTTCCCTTTAAGGAGGTCCTGTACCTTTAAGAGGGGTCCTGTCCTTTTAAGAAGGGTTTTTTGTCCCTTTAAGGAGGTCCTGTACCTTTAAGAGGGGGTCTGTCCCTTTAAGCGGGGGTCTTTCCCTTTAAGGAGGTCCTGTACCTTTAAGAGGGGGTCTGTCCCTTTAAGGAGGCCCTGTCCCTTTAAGAGGGGGTCTGTCCCTTTAAGGAGGTCCTGTACCTTTAAGAGGGGGTCTGTCCCTTTAAGCGGGGGTCTTTCCCTTTAAGGAGGTCCTGTACCTTTAAGAGGGGTCCTGTCCTTTTAAGAAGGGTTTTTTGTCCCTTTAAGGAGGTCCTGTACCTTTAAGAGGGGGTCTGTCCCTTTAAGCGGGGGTCTTTCCCTTTAAGGAGGTCCTGTACCTTTAAGAGGGGGTCTGTCCCTTTAAGGAGGCCCTGTCCCTTTAAGAGGGGGTCTGTCCCTTTAAGGAGGTCCTGTACCTTTAAGCGGGGGTCTGTCCCTTTAAGGAGGTCCTGTCTCTTTAAGAGGGGGTCTGTCCCTTTAAGGAGGTTTCCCACATACAGGATGTGTCATGTTGTTGTTAACCTGTTTCTCTCGGAGTGTTTTTCTGTATCTTCACCATCACACACTGTACCGGATGAGTGTTTACTAAAAGTGTGACCCCCGTGGGATTGGGGGGGGCTGGGGGGGGGGGGCATATGAGCCGCCGGGGCCCCCGGGGGACGCCAACCACAGCTGCAGCTCCACGATAATTTACACCTGAGACGGAGGTGAGGACGACGATAATGAGGATAACAAAGCTACTGTAGAGCTGCAGGTTACTAGAGAGAGACAGACAGAGACAAACAGAGAGACAGACAGAGACAAACAGAGAGACAGACAGAGACAAACAGAGAGACAGACAGAGACAAACAGAGAGACAGACAGAGACAAACAGAGAGACAGACAGAGACAAACAGAGAGACAGACAGAGACAAACAGAGAGAGACAGAGACAAACAGAGAGACAGACAGAGACAAACAGAGAGAGACAGAGACAAACAGAGAGAGACAGAGACAGACGGAGACAAACAGAGAGACAGAGACAGATAAAGAGAGAGACAAACAGAGAGACAGAGACAGATAAAGAGAGAGAGAGACAGACAGAAACAGAGAGACAGACAGAGAGACAGAGACAAACAGAGAGACAAACAGAGAGACAGACGGAGACAGAGACAGACGGAGAGACGGAGACAGACACGAGAGAGACCTGTCTGTCTCTCTTGTCTGTCTCTCGTCTATGTGCATGTCTCTCTATGTATAATATTCTCAGACGCCACCGTATCACATCTGCAATCCTTATATAATATAATATAATAATATAATAATAATAATATAATAATATAATAATAATAATAATATAATAATAATAATAATATAATAATAATAATAATATAATAATAATATAATAATATAATAATAATAATAATATAATAATAATAATAATAATATAATAATAATATAATAATAATAATAATATAATAATAATAATAATATAATAATAATATAATAATATAATAATAATAATATAATAATATAATAATCTTGAAGATCAGGTGAAAGCATCATCAGCAAACTGTAGTTTTTCCTTTAATTCAAACACAGAAGACGTCCGTCAAATCATTTTATTTCTGCTTCTCCCCCGTTACAGTTCTTCTAGAAAACCAGTCCGCTGTCCTGTGTGAAGTGTGATTGGAGGAGCCGGGCGCTGTGATTGGTGGAGCCGGGCGCTGTGATTGGAGGAGCCGGGCGCTGTGATTGGTCAGCAGGGACACGGCGTGCCGGCGTCCGGCTCCACCGTCAGTCCTTTACTCAGCAGGAAGGCCTCCTGCTGGGGCTCCCGGCCCAGGAACTTCCTCAGCATCTCAGAGGCGTCCTCGGAGCCGCCGGGACGCAGGATGAACTTCCTGTAGTCCAGACCCACCTGGAGGACCAATCAGGACACAGAGACTCACGGTTAGTCAGTGTCTGTGTGTGCTAAGCTAGGCTAGGCTAGGCTAGGCTAACAGTTTCCCTCTTTCTCCATATTAGATCTATAGAGTGATGCAATGATACAAGATCTGAACTTGGTGAGACCTTTTCTCTATTAACTGTCTGTCTTTGTCCCTCTTTCTTTGTCTCTGTCCCTCTTTCTCTCTGTCCCTTTTTGTGTCTCTCTTTCTCGCTCTGTCCTTCTGTGTCTCTTTTGCTCTGTCTGTCTCTCTCTGTCTGTGTGTCTCTCTTTCTGTCTCTCCCTTTCTCTCTCTGTCTGTCTCTTTTTCTCTCTCTGTCTGTCTTGCTCTGTCCTTCTGTGTGTCTCTCTTTCTCTGTCTGTCCCTTTTTGTGTCTCGCTCTGTCCTTCTGTGTCTCTTTTGCTCTGTCTGTCTCTCTCTGTCCCTCTTTCTTTGTCTCTTTCCCTCTCTCTGTCTCTGTCTGTCCCTGTCTCTTGCAGTACTGTAGCTCTTAGTGACTTCTGACCTTTGGGTTCATGATTCCTTCCTGTTTGAAGCGAGCGAAGAACATGTCCATGGAGAAGACCTCGCTCCACAGGTAACCGTAGTACTGAGCGTCGTAGCCGCCGGCCAGGTGCCCGAAGGTCGCCGGCATGTTGGTCCCTGCAGAGAGACGGGGTATCAGAACGTCTTCTATTAACACAGCAGAGAGACGGGGGTATCAGAATGTCTTCTATTAACACTGCAGAGAGACGGGGGTATCAGAATGTCTTCTATTAACACTGCAGAGAGACAGGGTATCAGAATGTCTTCTATTAACACTGCAGAGAGACGGGGGTATCAGAATGTCTTCTATTAACACTGCAGAGAGACAGGGTATCAGAATGTCTTCTATTAACACTGCAGAGAGACGGGGGTATCAGAATGTCTTCTATTAACACTGCAGAGAGACGGGGTATCAGAATGTCTTCTATTAACACTGCAGAGAGACGGGGTATCAGAATGTCTTCTATTAACACTGCAGAGAGACGGGGTATCAGAATGTCTTCTATTAACACTGCAGAGAGACGGGGTATCAGAATGTCTTCTATTAACACTGCAGAGAGACGGGGTATCAGAATGTCTTCTATTAACACTGCAGAGAGACGGGGTATCAGAATGTCTTCTATTAACACTGCAGAGAGACGGGGTATCAGAATGTCTTCTATTAACACTGCAGAGAGACGGGGTATCAGAATGTCTTCTATTAACACTGCAGAGAGACGGGGTATCAGAATGTCTTCTATTAACACTGCAGAGAGACGGGGTATCAGAATGTCTTCTATTAACACTGCAGAGAGACGGGGTATCAGAATGTCTTCTATTAACACTGCAGAGAGACGGGGTATCAGAATGTCTTCTATTAACACTGCAGAGAGACGGTATCAGAATGTCTTCTATTAACACTGCAGAGAGACGGGGTATCAGAATGTCTTCTATTAACACTGCAGAGAGACGGGGTATCAGAATGTCTTCTATTAACACTGCAGAGAGACGGGGTATCAGAATGTCTTCTATTAACACTGCAGAGAGACGGGTATCAGAATGTCTTCTATTAACACTGCAGAGAGACGGGGTATCAGAATGTCTTCTATTAACACTGCAGAGAGACGGGGTATCAGAATGTCTTCTATTAACACTGCAGAGAGACGGGGTATCAGAATGTCTTCTATTAACACTGCAGAGAGACGGGGTATCAGAATGTCTTCTATTAACACTGCAGAGAGACGGGGTATCAGAATGTCTTCTATTAACACTGCAGAGAGACGGGGTATCAGAATGTCTTCTATTAACACTGCAGAGAGACGGGGTATCAGAATGTCTTCTATTAACACTGCAGAGAGACGGGGTATCAGAATGTCTTCTATTAACACTGCAGAGAGACGGGGTATCAGAATGTCTTCTATTAACACTGCAGAGAGACGGGGTATCAGAACGTCTTCTATTAACACTGCAGAGAGACGGGGTATCAGAATGTCTTCTATTAACACTGCAGAGAGACGGGGTATCAGAATGTCTTCTATTAACACTGCAGAGAGACGGGGTATCAGAATGTCTTCTATTAACACTGCAGAGAGACGGGGTATCAGAATGTCTTCTATTAACACTGCAGAGAGACGGGGTATCAGAATGTCTTCTATTAACACTGCAGAGAGACGGGGTATCAGAATGTCTTCTATTAACACTGCAGAGAGACGGGGTATCAGAATGTCTTCTATTAACACTGCAGAGAGACGGGGGTATCAGAATGTCTTCTATTAACACTGCAGAGAGACGGGGGTATCAGAATGTCTTCTATTAACACTGCAGAGAGACGGGGTATCAGAATGTCTTCTATTAACACTGCAGAG
>JABXJD010000403.1:45000-55000 GCA_013375575.1 Percina caprodes
TATCGTAACGCCTCGTTTCTACAAAGGTGAAGTTCTCCGTCGTGGCTGCGAGGTGTAAAGGTCTCCGTCGTCGCCGTGGTTACCTGGGCGCAGAGCTGGTGCATGACGTGTCCGAACTCGTGGAAGTACGTCTCCACCTCGTCGTGCTGCAGCAGCGACGGGGCGTCCGCCGTCGCCTTGCTGAAGTTGGCCACCATGGCCGCCACGGACATCTGGCGCCGGCCGTCAGGCAGCAGGCAGCCGGGCTGCAGGCCGAAGCACGCCGCGTGGCCGTACTTCCCCTCCCTGCAGGGGGGGGGGCAGACTTAGACTCAGACTCTCTGTATTAACCCTTTGGGATGACTCCCAACAGGAAACTGAAATATTATAATAATAATAATAATACCATTGGCTATAAAAAGACATTTACCATAAATTACCAGTCATGTGTCAGGAAGGTCTGGACATGAGAGACTAGTTAGACCTTGAGTCCCTCTGGGAGACTCAGGTCTCCACATTCACCCTGAAGAGAAGAATAGAAGTGGGTCTGTTCTCACCTGGGGTGCAGGTCCAGGTAGAACTGCCCCACCACCTGGCCGCTGCCGCGGTCCTTCACGCAGTACAGCGTGACGTCGGGGTGCCACACGGGGGCGCCGTCCACCAGCTCGAAGGACAGACCCAGCAGGTCCTGGTAGATGTCCAGCAGACCCTTGGTCACCACCTCCATCGGGAAATACTCCTTCAGCTGGTTCTGGTCCACGGCGTACTGGGTCTCCTCCACCTGGGACGGAGACAGGGAAGAAAGAATCTCCATATCTCCACGTACCCATGTTCATAGCCACGGCGTGGATCTAACTCAGCAGCACACGTTGTGGCGCCGGCGTTACCTGGGTCATGAAGTAGCGAGTGTCCCAGGCGTGCAGCTCTCCGCTGAAAGGAAGATTTCTCTTCTCACACTCCTTCTCTTTCAGTTTGAGGATCACCGAGCGCTCCTCATCGCCCAGAGGCTTCAGCTTACGAGCTAGCTCCTCTGAAACCACACAAGATGATCACTACTTTTAGCGTGTATAGAGCAGCATATCTCCACCAGACTCCATGTTAATAATCACTACTTTTAGCATGTATAGAGCAGCATATCTCCACCAGACTCCATGTAAATAATCACTACTTTTAGCGTGTATAGAGCAGCATATCTCCACCAGACTCCATGTAAATAATCACTACTTTTAGCGTGTATAGAGCAGCATATCTCCACCAGACTCCATGTAAATAATCACTACTTTTAGCGTGTATAGAGCAGCATATCTCCACCAGACTACATGTAAATAATCACTACTTTTAGCATGTATAGAGCAGCATATCTCCACCAGACTCCATGTAAATAATCACTACTTTTAGCGTGTATAGAGCAGCATATCTCCACCAGACTCCATGTAAATAATCACTACTTTTAGCATGTATAGAGCAGCATTGAATCTCCATTCAATAAAAGTAGTGAAGTGATCATTAATGTCACTCGCGAAGAGCGTCGTATGGAGCAATCCAAGTTATTTTTGTGCACTTTGCTTGAAAGAATCTGTATTTCTGATGTAGAGACTGAACTCGGGTGAAACAGGAGGGTCACAGAGTGAGACGCTCTGGAAGACGCTCACCCAGGAAGCCGGCCACCTTCTTCCCTGATTTGGCCATGTTCATCTCCAGGACGAAGTCGGCGTGCGTGCTGAAGCCGAGCACGGAGCTCTTCTGAGCCCGGAGCTCCACCAGCTCCTTCAGGATGGCCGCGTTGTCCTAGAGACGGACACACAGAGACGCAGAGACAGACACAGACACGCAGACACACAGAGACAATAAAACAAATTAGCATATTATTTAAATGAGAATAAATAACTACAAATAACTAACGTTAGGGAAATCTGTTTGTTTTGTAACACATTTCTGGATTTAAAAAAAAAAAAAAAACATATATCGGCCGATATATCGGCATATGGGAGTTTTAAATAACCAAATATTCGTATGGGTCTTTATGGGTCGGGCTCTGGTCTGGACCCTTACGCCCCCCCACCTGCTTGCAGCGGGAGTTGAAGGCCTCCTCCAGCTTGCGGCGGGTTTCTGGGACGAAGCATTTCTTCATGGTGGGGAAGTAGTGAGGGTACTTGAGCGTGACCTTCAGCTTGTCTCCGTCCTTCTCCAGAGAGCTCAGGAAGTCCTCGGGGAGGCCGCCTGGAACCAGTTCACACCAGTTAATAAGGATCACTTAACCCTTTAATGTCGTGGTATTCATTTCCCCATTTGGTCTGACCCCGTCTCTTTAACCCTCGAGTTGTCTTCCCGTCAAAATCAACACTTTTTATCGATGTTTTTAACTTTTTCTTACGTTTTTGTCCCTTTTTTCAACATGAGATGAGAAAACGTGAGGACAACGTGAGGACAACATGAGGACAACATGAAGACAACATGAGGACGACGTGAGGACAACAATAAGAGAACATGAGGACAACATGAAGACATGAGGGCAACGTGAAGACAACATGAAGACGACGTGAGGACAACAATAAGAGAACATGAGGACAACATGAAGACATGAGGGCAACGTGAAGACAACATGAGGACAACAATAAGACAACATGAGGGCAACATGAAGACAACATGGGGGCAACGTGAAGACAACATGGGGACAACATGGGGACAACATGGGGGTTAATCCATGTTGTCATCTTTGTTGCCATGTCCTGTATGTCATTGTCTTTGCTACTGCAGCAAAACTTATCGCCCTCCGGGGACAAATAAAGGTCTTGAACTTGAACACCCAGAGACCAAGACCGGGTCAGAATGTCACTCTGTGGGGGTTCAAGGCCTTCAATACCCAGAGAGGAGAACCGGGACCTGGTGGGACTGTGTGCTGGATCAGGACTCACCCAGCTCGTCCCTGGTGAAGGACAGACTGGTCGTGTCCTCGTTCAGGTTTTTGTTGAAATCGATGCACAGGTTGCTCAACTTCTTCTTGATCCTCATGATCTCCTGTTACAGCAGGAGGAAGAGTTACATACACACATCGGACTGAATATCTCATACTACTACTACTACTACTACTACTACTACTACTACCACCGCTACTACTACTACCACCGCTACTACTACTGCTGCTACTACCACCGCTACTACTACTACTACTACTACTACCGCTACTACTACTACTACCGCTACTGCTACTACTACTGCTGCTACTACTGCTGCTACTGCTACTACTACTACTACTACTACCACCGCTACTACTACTACTACCGCTACTACTACTACTACTACTGCTGCTACTACTGCTGCTACTGCTACTACTACTACTACTACTACTACTACTGCTACTACTACTACTACTACTACTACTACTACTACTACTGCTACTACTACTACTACCACCGCTACTGCTACTACTACTGCCGCTACTGCTACTACCGCTACTACTACTGCTACTACTACTTCTACTACTGCTGCTACTGCTACTACTACTACCACCGCTACTACTACTACTACCGCTACTGCTACTACTACTGCTGCTACTGCTACTACTACTACAGCTACTGCTACTACTACTGCTACTACTACTACTACAACAACAACAACTGCTACTACTACTGCAACTGCTACTACTGCTACTACTACTAATACAACTGCAACTGTTGCTACTACTACTACTACTACCACCGCTACTACTACTGCTACTACTACTACTGCTACTACTACTACTACAACAACAACAACTGCTACTGTTGCTACTACTACTGCTACTACTACAACAACAACTTCTGCTGCTACTGCTGGGGAGTTTTCAGCTTCATGTATGAAAAGGTTTCCTGTTATAATGAAATGAGTAAGAGATTAATAACGATAATAATATTAATATTAATGAGGAAGCAGCACCTGTTGGGTGTCTGTGGGCAGGTGGAGGCCGTTCCTCTTCCCCAGTTTCAGCAGGCGCTCCATGTACCGCCGCGCCTCGGCAGACAGGCTGCTGGCGTCAGTCTTCTTCTACACACACACACACACACACACACACACACACACACACACACACACACACACACACACACACACACACACACACACACACACACACACACACACACACGTAAGTATTTAATTTACTGTATTTATGTGTAGTATTGTACTGTATAGTGTATTTATGCTCTAGTTGTTATGGGTAATACAGGTATGAGTACTGTAATTTCCATTTTTATGGATATTATAAACTTGACTTGTGTAATCTGGTTTCTTTGATTTCTTCATAACAGATTTGTTGGCCTTCCCTCACCCTGAAGTTATCTCAAGGTCAACGTAGGTCACTTTAGAGTGGACTTGATGTCTGGGAGTCTACGTCCTAATCTACTTAGTGTTTTTATGAGCAGAGACCAATCTTCCCTCCATGCGTGCGCCTGTGTGCGTGCTGATTGGCCGGCTGTGCGTGGGCTCACCTCCAGGGCGACGATCCTCTGGTAGACGTCCTCCCTCATGCTCATCTCCACGTCAAACTCCGACAGGCGCTTGTCGGCCTCGGTGCTCGCCGTCCTCACGTCCTTACAGGACGAGACATGCTGCGGGAAGTCCAGCATGTTCCTCTGGACTGGGAAGAGACAGGAGAGACAACGTCAGTCAGCCTGATGGACGTCCTGCACGTCTCACAGGAGAGACAACATCAGCCTGATGGACGTCCCGCACGTCTCACAGGAGAGACAACGTCAGTCAGCCTGATGGACGTCCTGCACGTCTCACAGGAGAGACAACGTCAGCCGGATGGACGTCCTGCACGTCTCACAGGAGAGACAACGTCAGCCGGATGGACGTCCTGCACGTCTCACAGGAGAGACGTCAGTCAGCCTGATGGACGTCCTGCACGTCTCACAGGAGAGACAACGTCAGCCGGATGGACGTCCTGCACGTCTCACAGGAGAGACAACGTCAGCCGGATGGACGTCCTGCACGTCTCACAGGAGAGACGTCAGTCAGCCTGATGGACGTCCCGCACGTCTCACAGGAGAGACATCAGGCCAGCCTGATGGACGTCCCGCACGTCTCACAGGAGTCAGGAGATCTGCAACTATTGTTACCAAGCAACCAGCCATGGGTGTGTGGGGGGGCATTTTTTATAATTATAAAATTGTAATTTTTTTATACTTATAAAAAATGCTAATATTGATGCAGCCATGAACCAACGAGGTGTCAGAGGGTCGTGGTCTCAGTGCTGGGCTGATGCGGAGGCCCAGCTGTGTTTTCAGCTGCGTCCACACGTCTCTATTGTTCCGCTGCTTTCTCTACAAACTGCTGACGAGTCTTTACCATCAGATCCTGATCCTGCAGCCTCAGCTCGGCAGGGGGGCGCACAAAGGCCGCGCCCCGGCGCTGGGCGTCCACCTCTTTACATTCAGGTCAGAATACAATAGAATAGAAGAGAATAAAGTAGAAAGCCTTATTGTCATTAAACCCAGAGCAGCACCTGGGCAACGAGACTGAAGCAAAACCTTCACAGTGTCAACACCACATATATAAATATAACATATGAAGTATAGGTAGTGCAGGAAAAAAGAGAGTGGGGGACTTGGTGTTCAGTCCTGAGAGTAACATATATATACATATGTAAAATAACTTTGTATGGGAGAAGAAAGCCCGGGGGCAGAGGTGAGGTCAGTGCATGTGTGAGTCTGTTGACCGAACACGCTGCAGAAATATCTGGAGGCTGACTGTCAGGGCTGCAGCTGATGATGTTCGTTGTTTGGTATGAAATATTACAAATGTGGCCGGGTTGGTTCAGTGGGAGAGCGGGCGCACATGTACTGAGAGGTTTATGCCTCGATGCAGAGGTCCAGAGTTCAAATCCAACCTCTGACGATTTCTTGCATACTGTATATATATGCAAGAATGTCCCTATGTTCTCTATGTCCCTGTGTTCTCTATGTCCCCGTGTCTAAGTGACCGATGGGAACAACAGTCTCTGACGTGGGTCCAGTATTAAGAGACATCTCTGCCGTTGGCAGCGGAGAAACAAGCTGTAATGGAAGTTAACAGGACGATTGTCCAGCTTGTATTTACCTTCTCAGAGATGTGAGACAACATTATGGGATGGATCCCTACAGAGATAGACCTTTTATTTAAAGAGTAAGATCCTTTTTAAAACATCCATAAAACTGCGTTCGCTAACCCACCAGACTCCATGTTAATAATCACTACTTTTAGTGTGTATAGAGCAGCATATCTCCACCAGACTCCATGTAAATAATCACTACTTTTAGCGTGTATAGAGCAGCATATCTCCACCAGACTCCATGTAAATAATCACTACTTTTAGCGTGTATAGAGCAGCATATCTCCACCAGACTCCATGTAAATAATCACTACTTTTAGCGTGTATAGAGCAGCATATCTCCACCAGACTCCATGTAAATAATCACTACTTTTAGCGTGTATAGAGCAGCATATCTCCACCAGACTCCATGTAAATAATCACTACTTTTAGCGTGTATAGAGCAGCATATCTCCACCAGACTCCATGTAAATAATCACTACTTTTAGCGTGTATAGAGCAGCATATCTCCACCAGACTCCATGTAAATAATCACTACTTTTAGCGTGTATAGAGCAGCATAAACCCACCAGACTCCATGTTAATAATCACTACTTTTAGCGTGTATAGAGCAGCATATCTCCACCAGACTCCATGTAAATAATCACTACTTTTAGCGTGTATAGAGCAGCATATCTCCACCAGACTCCATGTAAATAATCACTACTTTTAGTGTGTATAGAGCAGCATATCTCCACCAGACTCCATGTAAATAATCACTACTTTTAGTGTGTATAGAGCAGCATATCTCCACCAGACTCCATGTAAATAATCAGTAATTTAAGCAACGTGAAACACACTTCATTCAAAGTCGACAGAAACAATATTAAACTATGAAAACCTTTTTTCGGTCATGTTTCCACTTTTCCAACCATCACAACTCTAGTTTTGGCTGAAATAAACACATAGTTCACACATTTACAAGTGTAAATATGTTGGCTCTATAGTCACTAAAAGTGCTGTTTTTAAATGGAGTTTGGTGGGTTTAGCATTAGCGACTTCAGAGCTGTTTCTGGTTAAACAGAAAGGTCTTAAAGAGGTTTTAAAGGTCTCTCTGTAGAAATCCATCCCACTTGGCAGTGCCCAGGAGGTCTGGCATCTCTCCAGCTTCGAATCCACACTTTTGTCCATACAGGGACTTGAACCAGCAACCTTCTGGTTCCCAACCCCCCACTGTAAAATAATGTGCACAATTTGTAGTTCATGACAACATATTACGCAAGTTTCTTTTAAATAGAGATGGTATTGATACGGTCACATTTTGTTCCATATCTGTTGTTTCTCTCGTCTCCAACAATAAGAACTTGTTCTGCGTTGGCGGGCGGACACTGACCGGTGTACTCGACCTCCACGTCGGCGAGGGCCTTCAGCGTGTTCTGGAAGGTGACGGCGTCCAGGTCCAGCGCCCCCACGCCGTCGTACACCTTCTTGGTGCTGGCGATGAGCTCGTCGGAGAGCTGGCGGATCTGCTCGGGGTTCAGGTCCCAGCGCAGCCGGTTCTCCGCACAGACTGGCACCGGGCTGCCAAACACCGCCTCACCTGGGGTGGGGGGTGGGGGGGTGAAAAAGAAACTGTGTCAGTCTTAGCGAAATTACGTTGCCAAGGCAACGGGGGAAAATGGCTACTCTTCAGTGAAGACAACTCAACATTTCTCAACTTCCTGTTAAAATATTTGACTTTTTTGCAACGAAAATATGGGATTATTTTGCGTGGAAATCGGTAATTTATGTAGCGAAAGCGCGCGTATTCGAAAAAACATGTCCCCCGCATAAATATGCGGACGTTGGCTGATAATGCGTCACATGCAATCACATAATCACGTTTTTGGTGTATCAACAGAGTGACGAATTTATAAGCAGGATACGACCGGTCAGAAAACGTATTTAGATTTATTTTAATAATGTGATGTTTTTGGCATCAGGCGGCTAACAGCTGCTTGGATAGCTACGTACGAGTAACGGCTGCTTGGATAGCTACGTACGAGACTAACGGCTGCTTGGATAGCTACGTACGACTAACAGCTGCTTGGATAGCTACGTACGACTAACAGCTGCTTGGATAGCTACGTACGAGACTAACGGCTGCTTAGATAGCTACGTACGAGACTAACGGCTGCTTAGATAGCTACGTACGAGACTAACGGCTGCTTGGATAGCTACGTACGAGTAACGGCTGCTTGGATAGCTACGTACGAGTAACGGCTGCTTGGATAGCTACGTGTAACGGCTGCTTGGATAGCTACGTCTAACGGCTGCTTGGATAGCTACGTGCGAGACTAACGGCTGCTTGGATAGCTACGCGAGACTAACGGCTGCTTGGATAGCTACGTGCGAGTAACAGCTGCTTGGATAGCTACGCGAGACTAACGGCTGCTTGGATAGCTACGTCGAGACTAACGGCTGCTTGGATAGCTACGTACGAGACTAACGGCTGCTTGGATAGCTACGTACGAGACTAACGGCTGCTTGGATAGCTACGTACGAGACTAACGGCTGCTTGGATAGCTACGTACGAGACTAACGGCTGCTTGGATAGCTACGTACGAGACTAACGGCTGCTTGGATAGCTACGCAGACTAACGGCTGCTTAGATAGCTACGTGCGAGACTAACGGCTGCTTGGATAGCTACGCACGAGACTAACGGCTGCTTGGATAGCTACGTGCAGTAACGGCTGCTTGGATAGCTACGTGCAGTAACGGCTGCTTGGATAGCTACGTCGAGTAACGGCTGCTTGGATAGCTACGTCGAGTAACGGCTGCTTGGATAGCTACGTCGAGTAACGGCTGCTTGGATAGCTACGCAGTAACGGCTGCTTGGATAGCTACGCAGTAACGGCTGCTTGGATAGCTACGTGCGGCTGCTTAGATAGCTACGTACGAGACTAACGGCTGCTTGGATAGCTACGTACGAGACTAACGGCTGCTTGGATAGCTACGTACGAGTAACGGCTGCTTGGATAGCTACGTACGAGTAACGGCTGCTTGGATAGCTACGTACGAGTAACGGCTGCTTGGATAGCTACGTACGAGTAACGGCTGCTTGGATAGCTACGTACGAGTAACGGCTGCTTGGATAGCTACGTACGAGACTAACGGCTGCTTAGATAGCTACGTACGAGTAACGGCTGCTTGGATAGCTACGTACGAGTAACGGCTGCTTGGATAGCTACGTACGAGTAACGGCTGCTTGGATAGCTACGTACGAGTAACGGCTGCTTGGATAGCTAACGTTAGCACTGAGCTAATAGAGCCGACTCAGTGATCAAAGCTAATTCATATAAATGGTGACAGAGAGGCAGAGACGCGACATGGCGGCCGCGGACATGTCCCCGCGGTAAAGGGATCCGGTCACATCAGAAACATCGGGGCACCCCTCACCTGTCGGCCCCATGGTTCAGGTTTTGAATGAAGGTTCGTTCGGTCGGTGTGGCTCGCAGTCAGGCGGCGGAGTACGGGACGGTTCAAGCGCGAGGGCACTTACGTTTCTGGTCAGACTTTCAAAATAAAACACCAGAGGAGGCGAGAAAATAAGATGTGGGAGAAAAAGTTTTCATAATAGAAAAAAAATCTTTCTCCAAATATTTTTTTTTAAAATCTCAAATATTGATAATACATTTTGAGAGAAACACTTTATTTGAGAGAATTTTTTATATATATGTATACAAATATATATGTGTGTATAATATATATATATATATATATATATATATATATATATATATATATATATATATATATATATATATATATATATATATGAGAGTTCAAAAAGTATTTTGAGAGAGATTTCTTTTTACTTTTGGTATGAAATCTTTTTCTCTCAAACATTTATTTTCTATTTCATGTAATAAAGAAACAGATCTGCTCCATAAACCCGCCAAAATTAATATGTATTTTAAAGCGGAATATGT
>JABXJD010000403.1:60000-80000 GCA_013375575.1 Percina caprodes
GGTGATGTCATGGTGGTGTCATGGTGATGTCATGGTGGTGTCATGGTGATGTCATGGTGATGTCATGGTGGTGTTGTGTTGCCCTGATGAGCTTTTATTGTTGTTAACGAGATGATGCGCTGCGTGTTTTCATCTGCAGGGAACGACCAAATGAAGGTGGAGAACTTCTCAGCTGCTGTTGAGTTTTACTCGAAGGCGATCGCCATCAACCCTCAGAACGCCGTCTACTACTGCAACAGGTGTGTGTGTGTGTGTGTGTGTGTGTGTGTGTGTGTGTGTGTGTGTGTGTGTGTGTGTGTGTGTGTGTGTGTGTGTGTGTGTGTGTGTGTGTGTGTGTGTGTGTGTGTGTGTGTGTGTGTGTGTGTGCCCGCTGTGTCGCGCCCTCAGAGTCCTGGCTCATCACGAGGTCTACGTCATTTAGACCGGCTACAAAACACTAACTGAACTCAAAGTTAAGGAGTTGATTTTGTGTCTGTGCGCGTCTGTGTGTATGTGTCTGCGTGTCTGCGTGTGTGTGTCTGTTTGTGTGTGCGTCTGTGTGTGTGTATATGTGTGTGTGTGTAGGGCTGCAGCCTACAGTAAACTGGGGAACTATGCCGGAGCGGTGCAGGACTGTGAACAGGCGATCTGCATCGACCCAAACTACAGTAAAGCCTACGGGAGGATGGGGTGAGGAAAACAAACGCACACACACACACACACACACACACACACACACACACACACACACACAAGAGCTCACCAGACCTGTAGGGGGGTGGAATGAGAGGGGAAACGCTAGAGCAGGGGGAACGAGAGGGGGAGACAACGGAGCAGGGGGAATGAGAGGGGAAACGCAAGAGCAGGGGGAACGAGAGGGGAAACGCAAGAGCAGGGGGAACGAGAGGGGAAACGCAAGAGCAGGGGGAACGAGAGGGGAAACGCAAGAGCAGGGGGAACGAGAGGGGAAACGCAAGAGCAGGGGGAACGAGAGGGGGAGACACCAGAGCAGGGGGAATGAGAGGGGAAACACCAGAGCAGGTGGAATGAGAGGGGAAACGTCTAGACTAGAGTCCTGACAAGACTAGATCCCATACTAGAGCCTTGACTAGAGTCCAGACTAGATCCCAGACCAGAGCCCTAACGTGTCTCTCTTGTCTCCTGGTCCCAGTCTGGCTCTCGCCAGCCTCAACAAACACACAGAAGCAGCCAGTTACTACAAGAAAGCTCTGGAGCTCGACCCCGACAACGAGACCTACAAATCCAACCTGAAGATCGCCGAGGAGAAGATGGAGACCACCAGCCCAGTAAGACCAGGATATACATTATATAATATAGACCACCAGCCCAGTAAGACCAGGATATACATTATATAATATAGACCACCAGCCCAGTAAGACCAGGATATACATTATATAATATAGACCACCAGCCCAGTAAGACCAGGATATACATTATATAATGTAGACCACCAGCCCAGTAAGACCAGGATATACATTATATAATGTAGACCACCAGCCCAGTAAGACCAGGATATACATTATATAATATAATACATTATAATCTCTCCCCCCCCCCAGACAGCAGGGATGGGTGGAGTGGATCTGGGGGGTCTGCTCAGTAACCCCGGCTTCATGAACATGGTAAGAGCTTCAGTTTCTCTCGGCACGATGTTATTAACATAGGGGGGTGTATACTTATGCCCCTGTATTTTAACATAGGGGGTGTATACTTATGCCCCTGTATTTTAACATAGGGGGGTGTATACTTATGCCCCTGTATTTTAACATAGGGGGGTGTATACTTATGCCCCTGTATTTTAACATAGGGGTGTATACTTATGCCCCTGTATTTTAACATAGGGGTGTATACTTATGCCCCTGTATTTTAACATAGGGGTGTATACTTATGTCCCCTGTATTTAAACATAGGGGTGTATACTTATGCCCCTGTATTTTAACATAGGGGTGTATACTTATGCCCCTGTATTTTAACATAGGGGTGTATACTTATGCCCCTGTATTTTAACATAGGGGGTGTATACTTATGCCCCTGTATTTTAACATAGGGGGTGTATACTTATGCCCCTGTATTTTAACATAGGGGGTGTATACTTATGCCCCTGTATTTTAACATAGGGGTGTATACTTATGCCCCTGTATTTTAACATAGGGGTGTATACTTATGCCCCTGTATTTTAACATAGGGGTGTATACTTATGCCCCTGTATTTTAACATAGGGGGTATACTTATGCCCCTGTATTTTAACATAGGGGTGTATACTTATGCCCCTGTATTTTAACATAGGGGGTGTATACTTATGTCCCTGTATTTTAACATAGGGGGTGTATACTTATGCCCCTGTATTTTAACATAGGGGGTGTATACTTATGCCCCTGTATTTTAACATAGGGGTGTATACTTATGCCCCTGTATTTTAACATAGGGGGTGTATACTTATGCCCCTGTATTTTAACATAGGGGTGTATACTTATGCCCCTGTATTTTAACATAGGGGGTGTATACTTATGCCCCTGTATTTTAACATAGGGGTGTATACTTATGCCCCTGTATTTTAACATAGGGGTGTATACTTATGCCCCTGTATTTTAACATAGGGGGTGTATACTTATGCCCCTGTATTTTAACATAGGGGTGTATACTTATGCCCCTGTATTTTAACATAGGGGGTGTATACTTATGCCCTGTATTTTAACATAGGGGGTGTATACTTATGCCCCTGTATTTTAACATAGGGGTGTATACTTATGCCCCTGTATTTTAACATAGGGGTGTATACTTATGCCCCTGTATTTTAACATAGGGGGTGTATACTTATGCCCCTGTATTTTAACATAGGGGTGTATACTTATGCCCCTGTATTTTAACATAGGGGTGTATACTTATGCCCCTGTATTTTAACATAGGGGTGTATACTTATGCCCCTGTATTTTAACATAGGGGTGTATACTTATGCCCCCTGTATTTTAACATAGGGGGTGTATACTTATGCCCCCTGTATTTTAACATAGGGGGGTGTATACTTATGCCCCTGTATTTTAACATAGGGGGGGGTATACTAATGCCCCTGTATTTTAACATGGGGGGTGTACTAATGCCCCTGTATTTTAACATGGGGGGTATACTAATGCCCCTGTATTTTAACATGGGGGGTATACTAATGCCCCTGTATTTTAACATGGGAGGTGTACTAATGCCCCTGTATTTTAACATGGGGGGTATACTAATGCCCCTGTATTTTAACATGGGGGGTATACTAATGCCCCTGTATTTTAACATGGGGGGTGTACTAATGCCCCTGTATTTTAACATGGGGGTATACTAATGCCCCTGTATTTTAACATGGGGGTATACTAATGCCCTGTATTTTAACATGGGAGGTGTACTAATGCCCTGTATTTTAACATGGGGGTATACTAATGCCCCTGTATTTTAACATGGGGGTGTACTAATGCCCCTGTATTTTAACATGGGGGGTATACTAATGCCCCTGTATTTTAACATGGGGGGTATACTAATGCCCCTGTATTTTAACATGGGGGGTGTACTAATGCCCCTGTATTTTAACATGGGGGGTATACTAATGCCCCTGTATTTTAACATGGGGGGTATACTAATGCCCCTGTATTTTAACATGGGGGGTATACTAATGCCCCTGTAGTGTCTACACTGGACACTGTGATTTCTCTGTTTTTAAGTCTTATTCTTCCTGTTTGTCGGCTCCGTGAGTTTGAATAAAGTTTGATTGAACGTGTCTCTGCAGGCGTCCTCTCTCATGAACAACCCTCAGGTGCAGCAGCTGTAAGTTGGTTTTAGTTTTAATGTCTCTCTCTCTGTCTGTCTTACTGTCTGTCTCTCTGTGTAATAAAACCCTGATGAAGAAGGATTTCTCTCTGTCCTCCTGTGTGTCTCTCCTGTCTCCTCTGTCCTCATGTCCCCCTCTCTGTTCTCCTGTATGTCTCCTCTGTCCTCCTGTCTGTCTCTTCTGTCCTCTTGTCTGTCTCTCTGTCCTCCTGTCCCCTGTCTGTCCTCCTGTCTGTCTCCTCTGTCCTCCTGTCTCTCTGTGTAATAAAACCCTGATGAAGAAGGATTTCTCTCTGTCCTCCTGTGTGTCTCTCCTGTCTCCTCTGTCCTCATGTCCCCCTCTCTGTTCTCCTGTATGTCTCCTCTGTCCTCCTGTCTGTCTCTTCTGTCCTCTTGTCTGTCTCTCTGTCTGTCTTACTGTCTGTCCTTCTGTCTCTCTGTGTAATAAAACCCTGATGAAGGATTTCTCTCTGTCCTCCTGTGTGTCTCTCCTGTCTCCTCTGTCCTCATGTCCCCCTCTCTGTTCTCCTGTATGTCTCCTCTGTCCTCCTGTCTGTCTCTTCTGTCCTCTTGTCTGTCTCTCTGTCCTCCTGTCCCCTGTCTGTCCTCCTGTCTGTCTCCTCTGTCCTCCTGTCTCTCTGTGTAATAAAACCCTGATGAAGGATTTCTCTCTGTCCTCCTGTGTGTCTCTCCTGTCTCCTCTGTCCCCCTGTCTGTCCTCCTGTCTGTCTCCTCTGTCCCCCTGTCTGTCCCCCTGTCTGTCTCTCTGTCCCCCTGTCTGTCTCTGTCCTCCTGTCTGTCTCCTCTGTCCCCCTGTCTCGTCGGTCCCCCTGTCTGTCCCCCTGTCTGTCCTCCTGTCTCATCTGTCCCCCTGTCTGTCCTCCTGTCTCATCTGTCCCCCTGTCTGTCCTCCTGTCTCGTCTGTCCCCCTGTCTGTCCTCCTGTCTCATCTGTCCTCCTGTCTCCTCTGTCCCCCTGTCTGTCCTCCTGTCTCATCTGTCCCCCTGTCTGTCCTCCTGTCTCGTCTGTCCCCTTGTCTGTCCTCCTGTCTCCTCTGTCCCACTGTCTGTCCTCCTGAATAAAACCCTGCTTTCTGTCCGTCAGGATGTCTGGGATGATGTCCGGTGCGTACGGTGGGATGCCTGCAGCTGCCGGGGGGGGGACAGGAGGCATGGGGGCAGACGTAGGCGGAGCGGGACTCGGAGGACTCGGAGGACTCGGGGGACTCGGAGGACTCGGGGCAACCCTGGGAGGACTCGGGGGCGGCGCGGCGCCGGGGGCGGCTGCAGCTCCCGGAGCCGGAGATCTGTCGGGACTCATCCAGGCGTACGTACCTCCATATAAGGATCAGTAGTGATGACCTCACGCTGCTGCCCGGCCAATCAGGTTAAGGCTGACAGCCAGACACATGTTATCTAAAATCTGATTGGCCGATATATCGGATGATGTTAAAAAAACAAAAGAAAACATGAACATGTTTCCCGACGTTAGTTATTTATGATTTCTCACTGAAATAATATCATAATTTCACTGAAATAATATCATAAATACACTGAAATAATATCATAATTACACTGAAATAATATCATAATTACACTGAAATAATATCATAATTACACTGAAATAATATCATAATTACACTGAAATAATATCATAATTACACTGAAATAATATCATAAATACACTGAAATAATATAATTACACTGAAATAATATCATAATTACACTGAAATAATATCATAATTACACTGAAATAATATCATAAATACACTGAAATAATATAATTACACTGAAATAATATCATAATTACACTGAAATAATATCATAAATACACTGAAATAATATCATAATTACACTGAAATAATATCATAATTACACTGAAATAATATCATAATTACACTGAAATAATATCATAATTACACTGAAATAATATCATAAATACTCTGAAATAATATCATAATTACACTGAAATAATATCATAAATACTCTGAAATAATATCATAAATACTCTGAAATAATATCATAATTACACTGAAATAATATCATAAATACACTGAAATAATATAATTACACTGAAATAATATCATAATTACACTGAAATAATATCATAATTACACTGAAATAATATCATAATTACACTGAAATAATATCATAATTACACTGAAATAATATCATAATTACACTGAAATAATATCATAATTACACTGAAATAATATCATAATTACACTGAAATAATATAATTACACTGAAATAATATCATAATTACACTGAAATAATATCATAATTACACTGAAATAATATCATAAATACACTGAAATAATATCATAATTACACTGAAATAATATCATAATTACACTGAAATAATATCATAATTACACTGAAATAATATCATAATTACACTGAAATAATATCATAATTACACTGAAATAATATCATAATTACACTGAAATAATATCATAATTACACTGAAATAATATCATAAATACACTGAAATAATATAATTACACTGAAATAATATCATAATTACACTGAAATAATATCATAAATACACTGAAATAATATCATAAATACACTGAAATAATATAATTACACTGAAATAATATCATAATTACACTGAAATAATATAATTACACTGAAATAATATCATAATTACACTGAAATAATATCATAATTACACTGAAATAATATCATAAATACACTGAAATAATATCATAATTACACTGAAATAATATCATAATTACACTGAAATAATATCATAATTACACTGAAATAATATCATAAATACACTGAAATAATATAATTACACTGAAATAATATCATAATTACACTGAAATAATATCATAATTACACTGAAATAATATCATAATTACACTGAAATAATATCATAATTACACTGAAATAATATCATAATTACACTGAAATAATATCATAATTACACTGAAATAATATCATAAATACACTGAAATAATATCATAAATACACTGAAATAATATCATAATTACACTGAAATAATATCATAATTACACTGAAATAATATAATTACACTGAAATAATATCATAATTACACTGAAATAATATCATAAATACACTGAAATAATATCATAATTACACTGAAATAATATCATAATTACACTGAAATAATATCATAATTACACTGAAATAATATCATAATTACACTGAAATAATATCATAATTACACTGAAATAATATCATAATTACACTGAAATAATATAATTACACTGAAATAATATCATAATTACACTGAAATAATATCATAATTACACTGAAATAATATCATAAATACACTGAAATAATATCATAATTACACTGAAATAATATCATAATTACACTGAAATAATATCATAATTACACTGAAATAATATCATAATTACACTGAAATAATATCATAAATACACTGAAATAATATCATAATCAGGTTTATTGTCGAATTTTTTATTGTGATTTTTCAACAATTTTTTCATGATTTTTTTTATTGTGATTTTTTTTTTTTTTTTTTCGTTTTATTTCGTCATTTTCTTCATTTCTGTACCAAACATCAGTAAATGTCCACATCACATCATCACTAACTCCTATAATCAACTCTAGTTTTACTCTGTTTTTGACATTTTTTGATGATTTTTTGACGATTTTTATCGTTGTTTTTTTTTAACTTTTTTAACAATTTTTTAATACTTTTGGGATATTTTTTAGACCATTTTTTGACACTTTTTGATGATTTTTTTTACACTTTTTAGACAATTTCTACTATACTTTTTAAAGTCGTTTTTTTTTAAATCACTTTTTGATGTTTTTATTTCAACATTTTCTTAATTTCTGTTCCAAACATCAGTAAATGTCCACATCACATCTTCACTAACTCCTGTAATCAACTCTAGTTTTACTCTGTTTTCCACAATTCTTTAACATTTCTTTCATTTTACATTTTTATTTATTTTTTCAACACTTTTTGATGATTTTTTTTACTCTTTTTGACGATTTTTATCGTTTTTTAAAAACTTTTTTGACTATTTTTTAACACTTTTTTCGACAATTTTTTGACGATTGTTTTTAATTTTTTATTTTTATGATTATTTTTTTTATTGCTTTTTTGACCCGTTTGAGATACTTTTTGACGCGTTTTTTTCAACATTTTCTTCATTTTCGTAACACTACCATCAGTAAATGTCCACAGTTTTCTTTTTCCAATTCATGGTCAAGAAACCTCATTTGAGTAATCGGTAGAGAACAGCCGGTCGGAGGATGACTGTTAATAAAGTTTTGTGTAATGAATAACTGTTAATAAAGTTTTGTGATGTGTTGCAGAGGGCAGCAGTTTGCTCAGCAGATGCAGCAGCAGAACCCCGAACTCATCGAACAGCTGAGGAGTCAAATCCGCAACCGGACGCCCAGCGCCGGCAACGAGGACCAGCCGTGACCCTCGTTAGTAATGTACTCTTTAGACCTTAGTGGTCCCTGATACTGTATCTGGAGTCTCTTTATATAGACCTTAGTGGTCCCTAATACTGTATCTGAAGTCTCTTTATATAGACCTTAGTGGTCCCTAATACTGTATCTGAAGTCTCTTTATATAGACCTTAGTGGTCCCCTAATACTGTATCTGAAGTCTCTTTATAGAGACCTTAGTGGTCCCTAATACTGTATCTGAAGTCTCTTTATATAGACCTTAGTGGTCCCTGATACTGTATCTGGAGTCTCTTTATATAGACCTTAGTGGTCCCCTAATACTGTATCTGAAGTCTCTTTATATAGACCTTAGTGGTCCCCTAATACTGTATCTGAAGTCTCTTTATAGAGACCTTAGTGGTCCCTAATACTGTATCTGAAGTCTCTTTATATAGACCTTAGTGGTCCCTGATACTGTATCTGGAGTCTCTTTATATAGACCTTAGTGGTCCCTAATACTGGATCTGAAGTCTCTTTATATAGACCTTAGTGGTCCCCTAATACTGTATCTGAAGTCTCTTTATATAGACCTTAATGGTCCCTAATACTGTATCTGAAGTCTCTTTATATAGACCTTAGTGGTCCCTAATACTGTATCTGAAGTCTCTTTATATAGACCTTAGTGGTCCCTAATACTGTATCTGAAGTCTCTTTATATAGACCTTAGTGGTCCCTAATACTGGATCTGAAGTCTCTTTATATAGACCTTAGTGGTCCCCTAATACTGTATCTGAAGTCTCTTTATATAGACCTTAGTGGTCCCCTAATACTGTATCTGAAGTCTCTTTATATAGACCTTAGTGGTCCCTAATACTGTATCTGAAGTCTCTTTATATAGACCTTAGTGGTCCCCTAATACTGTATCTGAAGTCTCTTTATATAGACCTTAGTGGTCCCTAATACTGTATCTGAAGTCTCTTTATATAGACCTTAGTGGTCCCTAATACTGTATCTGAAGTCTCTTTATATAGACCTTAGTGGTCCCCTAATACTGTATCTGAAGTCTCTTTATATAGACCTTAGTGGTCCCTAATACTGTATCTGAAGTCTCTTTTATAGACCTTAGTGGTTCCTAATACTGTATCTGAAGTCTCTTTATATAGACCTTAGTGGTCCCTAATACTGGATCTGAAGTCTCTTTATATAGACCTTAGTGGTCCCTAATACTGTATCTGAAGTCTCTTTATATAGACCTTAGTGGTCCCTAATACTGTATCTGAAGTCTCTTTATATAGACCTTAGTGGTCCCTAATACTGTATCTGAAGTCTCTTTATATAGACCTTAGTGGTCCCTAATACTGTATCTGAAGTCTCTTTATATAGACCTTAGTGGTCCCTAATACTGTATCTGAAGTCTCTTTATATAGACCTTAGTGGTCCCTAATACTGTATCTGAAGTCTCTTTATATAGACCTTAGTGGTCCCTAATACTGTATCTGAAGTCTCTTTATATAGACCTTAGTGGTCCCTAATACTGGATCTGAAGTCTCTTTATATAGACCTTAGTGGTCCCCTAATACTGGATCTGAAGTCTCTTTATATAGACCTTAGTGGTCCCCTAATACTGTATCTGAAGTCTCTTTATATAGACCTTAGTGGTCCCTAATACTGGATCTGAAGTCTCTTTATATAGACCTTAGTGGTCCCTAATACTGTATCTGAAGTCTCTTTATATAGACCTTAGTGGTCCCTAATACTGTATCTGAAGTCTCTTTATATAGACCTTAGTGGTCCCTAATACTGGATCTGAAGTCTCTTTATATAGACCTTAGTGGTCCCTAATACTGTATCTGAAGTCTCTTTATATAGACCTTAGTGGTCCCCTAATACTGTATCTGAAGTCTCTTTATATAGACCTTAGTGGTCCCTAATACTGTATCTGAAGTCTCTTTATATAGACCTTAGTGGTCCCTAATACTGTATCTGATGTCTCTTTATATAGACCTTAGTGGTCCCTAATACTGTATCTGAAGTCTCTTTATATAGACCTTAGTGGTCCCTAATACTGTATCTGAGTCTCTTTATATAGACCTTAGTGGTCCCTAATACTGTATCTGAAGTCTCTTTATATAGACCTTAGTGGTCCCCTAATACTGTATCTGAAGTCTCTTTTTATAGACCTTAGTGGTTCCTAATACTGTATCTGAGGTCTCTTTATATAGACCTTAGTGGTCCCTAATACTGGATCTGAAGTCTCTTTTATATAGACCTTAGTGGTCCCCTAATACTGGATCTGAAGTCTCTTTATATAGACCTTAGTGGTTCCTAATACTGTATCTGAAGTCTCTTTATATAGACCTTAGTGGTCCCCTAATACTGTATCTGAAGTCTCTTTATATAGACCTTAGTGGTCCCTAATACTGTATCTGAAGTCTCTTTATATAGACCTTAGTGGTTCCTAATACTGTATCTGAGGTCTCTTTATATAGACCTTAGTGGTCCCTAATACTGTATGTGAAGTCTCTTTATATAGACCTTAGTGGTTCCTAATACTGTATCTGAAGTCTCTTTATATAGACCTTAGTGGTCCCCTAATACTGTATCTGAAGTCTCTTTATATAGACCTTAGTGGTCCCTAATACTGTATCTGAAGTCTCTTTATATAGACCTTAGTGGTTCCTAATACTGTATCTGAAGTCTCTTTATATAGACCTTAGTGGTCCCCTAATACTGTATCTGAAGTCTCTTTATATAGACCTTAGTGGTCCCTAATACTGTATCTGAAGTCTCTTTATATAGACCTTAGTGGTTCCTAATACTGTATCTGAGGTCTCTTTATATAGACCTTAGTGGTCCCTAATACTGGATCTGAAGTCTCTTTATATAGACCTTAGTGGTCCCCTAATACTGTATCTGAAGTCTCTTTATATAGACCTTAGTGGTCCCTAATACTGTATCTGAAGTCTCTTTATATAGACCTTAGTGGTCCCTAATACTGTATCTGAAGTCTCTTTATATAGACCTTAGTGGTCCCTAATACTGTATCTGAAGTCTCTTTATATAGACCTTAGTGGTCCCTAATACTGTATCTGAAGTCTCCCCTTTGTTCTAGTTTCTCTTTTATTTTGGCGGGGATTCACGTTTCTCTTCCTGCCTGTGTTTCAGGTTGGCCCTGTTTGTGTGTAGAGGAGAAGAAGGAGAAGAAGAAGAAGAAGAAGAAGAGCAGATTTGGATCATTTCTAACTCGAAGGACTTAAAGGACGCTTGTCTCCGCCCGTCCCTGAATAATTCCTGCACGACCGAACGAGGAGCTCCGTCACCAAAAACTACAAAACTACAAAACACCCACTTCCTGCTGCGCTGTGGCTTTCAGGAAGAACACTTTGATATGGAACAGATTAATTAATAACACATTAATACATAATAATGCTCTCATAGGAACTGTGTGTGTGTGTGTGTGTGTGTGTGTGTGTGTGTGTGTGTGTGTGTGTGTGTGTGTGTGTGTGTGTGTGTGTGTGTGTGTGTGTGTGTGTGTGTGTGTGTGTGTGTGTGTGTGTGTGTGTGTGTGTGTGTAATCTGACAATTAAAAAGAGCATCTCAACATTGTACAGCCTCCTCCCGTCTGACTGGTGGTGATTCCTCAGAAATATGAGAGTTATGTCTTCTACACGCTAGAAATATGAGAGTTATGTCTTCTACACGCTAGAAATATGAGAGTTATGTCTTCTACACACTAGAAATATGAGAGTTATGTCTTCTACACACTAGAAATATGAGAGTTATGTCTTCTACACACTAGAAATATGAGAGTTATGTCTTCTACACGCTAGAAATATGAGAGTTATGTCTTCTACACACTAGAAATATGAGAGTTATGTCTTCTACACACTAGAAATATGAGAGTTATGTCTTCTACACACTAGAAATATGAGAGTTATGTCTTCTACACACTAGAAATATGAGAGTTATGTCTTCTACACGCTAGAAATATGAGAGTTATGTCTTCTACACGCTAGAAATATGAGAGTTATGTCTTCTACACGCTAGAAATATGAGAGTTATGTCTTCTACACGCTAGAAATATGAGAGTTATGTCTTCTACACGCTAGAAATATGAGAGTTATGTCTTCTACACGCTAGAAATATGAGAGTTATGTCTTCTACACGCTAGAAATATGAGAGTTATGTCTTCTACACGCTAGAAATATGAGAGTTATGTCTTCTACACGCTAGAAATATGAGAGTTATGTCTTCTACACACTAGAAATATGAGAGTTATGTCTTCTACACTAGAAATATGAGAGTTATGTCTTCTACACACTAGAAATATGAGAGTTATGTCTTCTACACTAGAAATATGAGTTATGTCTTCTACACACTAGAAATATGAGTTATGTCTTCTACACACTAGAAATATGAGAGTTATGTCTTCTACACACTAGAAATATGAGAGTTATGTCTTCTACACACTAGAAATATGAGTTATGTCTTCTACACGCTAGAAATATGAGAGTTATGTCTTCTACACGCTAGAAATATGAGAGTTATGTCTTCTACACGCTAGAAATATGAGAGTTATGTCTTCTACACGCTAGAAATATGAGTTATGTCTTCTACACACTAGAAATATGAGTTATGTCTTCTACACACTAGAAATATGAGTTATGTCTTCTACACGCTAGAAATATGAGAGTTATGTCTTCTACACGCTAGAAATATGAGAGTTATGTCTTCTACACGCTAGAAATATGAGTTATGTCTTCTACACACTAGAAATATGAGAGTTATGTCTTCTACACACTAGAAATATGAGTTATGTCTTCTACACACTAGAAATATGAGAGTTATGTCTTCTACACGCTAGAAATATGAGAGTTATGTCTTCTACACGCTAGAAATATGAGAGTTATGTCTTCTACACGCTAGAAATATGAGTTATGTCTTCTACACACTAGAAATATGAGTTATGTCTTCTACACACTAGAAATATGAGAGTTATGTCTTCTACACGCTAGAAATATGAGAGTTATGTCTTCTACACACTAGAAATATGAGAGTTATGTCTTCTACACGCTAGAAATATGAGAGTTATGTCTTCTACACGCTAGAAATATGAGAGTTATGTCTTCTACACGCTAGAAATATGAGAGTTATGTCTTCTACACGCTAGAAATATGAGAGTTATGTCTTCTACACACTAGAAATATGAGAGTTATGTCTTCTACACGCTAGAAATATGAGAGTTATGTCTTCTACTCACTAGAAATATGAGAGTTATGTCTTCTACACGCTAGAAATATGAGAGTTATGTCTTCTACACGCTAGAAATATGAGAGTTATGTCTTCTACACACTAGAAATATGAGAGTTATGTCTTCTACACGCTAGAAATATGAGAGTTATGTCTTCTACACACTAGAAATATGAGAGTTATGTCTTCTACACTAGAAATATGAGAGTTATGTCTTCTACACACTAGAAATATGAGAGTTATGTCTTCTACACTAGAAATATGAGTTATGTCTTCTACACACTAGAAATATGAGTTATGTCTTCTACACACTAGAAATATGAGAGTTATGTCTTCTACACACTAGAAATATGAGTTATGTCTTCTACACACTAGAAATATGAGTTATGTCTTCTACACGCTAGAAATATGAGAGTTATGTCTTCTACACGCTAGAAATATGAGAGTTATGTCTTCTACACGCTAGAAATATGAGAGTTATGTCTTCTACACGCTAGAAATATGAGTTATGTCTTCTACACACTAGAAATATGAGTTATGTCTTCTACACACTAGAAATATGAGTTATGTCTTCTACACGCTAGAAATATGAGAGTTATGTCTTCTACACGCTAGAAATATGAGAGTTATGTCTTCTACACGCTAGAAATATGAGTTATGTCTTCTACACACTAGAAATATGAGAGTTATGTCTTCTACACACTAGAAATATGAGTTATGTCTTCTACACACTAGAAATATGAGAGTTATGTCTTCTACACGCTAGAAATATGAGAGTTATGTCTTCTACACGCTAGAAATATGAGAGTTATGTCTTCTACACGCTAGAAATATGAGTTATGTCTTCTACACACTAGAAATATGAGTTATGTCTTCTACACACTAGAAATATGAGAGTTATGTCTTCTACACGCTAGAAATATGAGAGTTATGTCTTCTACACGCTAGAAATATGAGTTATGTCTTCTACACACTAGAAATATGAGAGTTATGTCTTCTACACACTAGAAATATGAGAGTTATGTCTTCTACACACTAGAAATATGAGAGTTATGTCCTCTACACACTAGAAATATGAGAGTTATGTCCTCTACACACTAGAAATATGAGAGTTATGTCTTCTACACGCTAGAAATATGAAAGTTATGTCTTCTACACGCTAGAAATATGAGAGTTATGTCTTCTACACACTAGAAATATGAGAGTTATGTCTTCTACTCACTAGAAATATGAGAGTTATGTCTTCTACTCACTAGAAATATGAGAGTTATGTCTTCTACACACTAGAAATATGAGAGTTATGTCTTCTACACGCTAGAAATATGAGTTATGTCTTCTACACACTAGAAATATGAGAGTTATGTCTTCTACACACTAGAAATATGAGAGTTATGTCTTCTACTCACTAGAAATATGAGTTATGTCTTCTACACACTAGAAATATGAGAGTTATGTCTTCTACACTAGAAATATGAGAGTTATGTCTTCTACACACTAGAAATATGAGAGTTATGTCTTCTACACACTAGAAATATGAGAGTTATGTCTTCTACACACTAGAAATATGAGAGTTATGTCTTCTACACACTAGAAATATGAGAGTTATGTCTTCTACACACTAGAAATATGAGAGTTATGTCTTCTACACGCTAGAAATATGAGAGTTATGTCTTCTACACACTAGAAATATGAGAGTTATGTCTTCTACACACTAGAAATATGAGAGTTATGTCTTCTACTCACTAGAAATATGAGAGTTATGTCTTCTACTCACTAGAAATATGAGAGTTATGTCTTCTACACACTAGAAATATGAGAGTTATGTCTTCTACACGCTAGAAATATGAGTTATGTCTTCTACACACTAGAAATATGAGAGTTATGTCTTCTACACACTAGAAATATGAGAGTTATGTCTTCTACTCACTAGAAATATGAGTTATGTCTTCTACACACTAGAAATATGAGAGTTATGTCTTCTACTCACTAGAAATATGAGAGTTATGTCTTCTACACACTAGAAATATGAGAGTTATGTCTTCTACACTAGAAATATGAGAGTTATGTCTTCTACACACTAGAAATATGAGAGTTATGTCTTCTACACACTAGAAATATGAGAGTTATGTCTTCTACACACTAGAAATATGAGAGTTATGTCTTCTACACTAGAAATATGAGAGTTATGTCTTCTACACTAGAAATATGAGAGTTATGTCTTCTACACACTAGAAATATGAGAGTTATGTCTTCTACACACTAGAAATATGAGAGTTATGTCTTCTACACTAGAAATATGAGAGTTATGTCTTCTACACGCTAGAAATATGAGAGTTATGTCTTCTACACGCTAGAAATATGAGAGTTATGTCTTCTACTCACTAGAAATATGAGAGTTATGTCTTCTACACTAGAAATATGAGAGTTATGTCTTCTACACGCTAGAAATATGAGAGTTATGTCTTCTACTCACTAGAAATATGAGAGTTATGTCTTCTACACTAGAAATATGAGAGTTATGTCTTCTACACTAGAAATATGAGAGTTATGTCTTCTACACACTAGAAATATGAGAGTTATGTCTTCTACTCACTAGAAATATGAGAGTTATGTCTTCTACACTAGAAATATGAGAGTTATGTCTTCTACACACTAGAAATATGAGAGTTATGTCTTCTACTCACTAGAAATATGAGTTATGTCTTCTACACACTAGAAATATGAGAGTTATGTCTTCTACACTAGAAATATGAGAGTTATGTCTTCTACACACTAGAAATATGAGAGTTATGTCTTCTACACACTAGAAATATGAGAGTTATGTCTTCTACACACTAGAAATATGAGAGTTATGTCTTCTACACTAGAAATATGAGAGTTATGTCTTCTACACTAGAAATATGAGAGTTATGTCTTCTACACACTAGAAATATGAGAGTTATGTCTTCTACTCACTAGAAATATGAGAGTTATGTCTTCTACACTAGAAATATGAGAGTTATGTCTTCTACACGCTAGAAATATGAGAGTTATGTCTTCTACTCACTAGAAATATGAGAGTTATGTCTTCTACACACTAGAAATATGAGAGTTATGTCTTCTACTCACTAGAAATATGAGAGTTATGTCTTCTACTCACTAGAAATATGAGAGTTATGTCTTCTACACTAGAAATATGAGAGTTATGTCTTCTACACTAGAAATATGAGAGTTATGTCTTCTACACGCTAGAAATATGAGAGTTATGTCTTCTACTCACTAGAAATATGAGAGTTATGTCTTCTACACGCTAGAAATATGAGAGTTATGTCTTCTACACACTAGAAATATGAGAGTTATGTCTTCTACACTAGAAATATGAGAGTTATGTCTTCTACACGCTAGAAATATGAGAGTTATGTCTTCTACACGCTAGAAATATGAGAGTTATGTCTTCTACACGCTAGAAATATGAGAGTTATGTCTTCTACTCACTAGAAATATGAGAGTTATGTCTTCTACACGCTAGAAATATGAGAGTTATGTCTTCTACTCACTAGAAATATGAGAGTTATGTCTACACACTAGAAATATGAGAGTTATGTCTTCTACACACTAGAAATATGAGAGTTATGTCTTCTACTCACTAGAAATATGAGAGTTATGTCTTCTACTCACTAGAAATATGAGAGTTATGTCTTCTACACACTAGAAATATGAGAGTTATGTCTTCTACACACTAGAAATATGAGAGTTATGTCTTCTACACACTAGAAATATGAGAGTTATGTCTTCTACACACTAGAAATATGAGAGTTATGTCTTCTACACACTAGAAATATGAGAGTTATGTCTTCTACACACTAGAAATATGAAAGTTATGTCTTCTACACGCTAGAAATATGAGAGTTATGTCTTCTACACACTAGAAATATGAGAGTTATGTCTTCTACTCACTAGAAATATGAGAGTTATGTCTTCTACACGCTAGAAATATGAGAGTTATGTCTTCTACTCGCTAGAAATATGAGAGTTATGTCTTCTACACACTAGAAATATGAGAGTTATGTCTTCTACACACTAGAAATATGAAAGTTATGTCTTCTACACGCTAGAAATATGAGAGTTATGTCTTCTACTCGCTAGAAATATGAGAGTTATGTCTACACACTAGAAATATGAGAGTTATGTCTTCTACACGCTGTCTACTGTATGTCAATTTCAATTTGGAAAAACACGTTTTTTATTTCATTTTTTTATATACATTTTTTATTTTATATAATTTTTTAAAATTATTTTTATTTATTAATTTTTTAAATTTTAATTGTATTATATTAGTTGTTTACGTTTATTTATTTTTTCAATATATTTTATTTTATTATATTTTTACTTTTATTTTACTTTTTTAATATATTTTTTCATTATTAGATTATTATATATATATTTTTAATTTATTCAACATTTTTTTATTTTATTATAATATATATATATATATATATTTTTATTTTTATTTTCTATTTCTTTTTATTTATTTTTTATTTAAAGATAAATTTACAACATCTCAAAACATAAAATGATAAAGAAAGATCAAAAACAAAAAAACACATTTTTTTTTTATATATAAATAAAAAACATCCTTTCCGGAATTACGTCACTGATATTTCCACCACTCAGCGCTCCGGAGCTGCGTGACGTGTATGAGGAAGTGCTTCCATACACCTGTTAGCTGCACAGTGGAGGAGACGGATGCTCGGAGAGGTAAACACGGGCCGCTGATCATGTTTTTGGGGTTTTACTCGTTCCTGTTGACCCGAGGCTGCTGCTTTGACTAAGAGACACAGATGTGAACATCTGCTCTTATTTTATAACCGTACTTTCGAGTTGTTAGCCTCTTTAGCGGCTATCGACAGCTAAAGCTAATGTTAGCTCCTCCTTCAAGCTAGCGTCTCCTAGCTACGGAACGCGAGCGGAAGTGCTCACTTTTACCTCCAACGAAAACGAGTTAAAATGCATCAGAAACACGAGAAAAGTTAACTTATACTAATTCTTGGTCTTATTTTTGTAAAGTGTGAAGCGAAAACCTAAGCAGATACGTAATATAGTTTAGTTACGTAGCGCGGAAGTGTTTTATTTTGAAATTCCTCACAGGAAGTGGGGTTAACGTCCGAGGGTTCGGTTAGCTTGACGCACTTGGTAACCTGCTACTACGTCATCAAGTCAACGGTTAAAAAACGGTCACGAAACGTCAAACAAAACACAGTTTTTGGGGTTTATCTCATTAGTAATGTAGCTTAAAGTTACGTTTAGTTAATTATTATAATTATTATGATAAATTAATTACATTATGTAGCTTAAAGTTACGTTTTGTAACGTTATATATATATTTTATATTATTTATATATATATATTTTTTTTAAAGATGATTTTCTTGGACTTTTCCTCCCTATTTTGACAGGACAGCTAGGTGAGACCAGGGAGACGGGGGGGCAGGAGATCGTCCCAGGCCGGATTTGAACCCTGGACTTCTGCGTTGAGGCATAAACCTCTGAGGGTAAGTGCGCCCGCTCGACCCACTGAACCAACCTGGGCGCAAACTGACTAACAATACCCCTGTTACCCGTACTTAATGAACTTCCTTTCTCCCTTTCAGCGCTCAGAGTCTCCGTCTGTCCCGGCAGAACCAGTCCGGTCCCGGCAGAACCAGTCCGGTCCCGGCAGAACCAGTCTGGTCCCGGACGCGTGCGTGTGTGTGTGTGTGTGTGTGTGTGTGTGTGTGATGACGCCGTAGTGCACGAGCTTCAGGATGGACATCCTGGTGGCCAAGCTGCTCGGCCTGCTGGGATTGTTTGGGCTCATGCTGGCGGGGGTGCTGGTCCCGGTGCGCCTCCTGCTGGCCGACTACAACAAGGCGCACAGATACCGCAGAGCTCTGTCGCTAGGCAACTCGTTCAGCGGCGGCGTGTTCCTCGCAACGTGCTTCAACGCCCTGCTGCCCGCCGTCAGAGACAAGGTAACGTCTATGGAGCTAGAGGGCTAAATGAATGGGAGTCTATGGGGCTAGAGGGCTAAATGAATGGGAGTCTATGGAGCTAGAGGACTAAATGAATGGGAGTCTATGGAGCTAGAGGGCTACATGAATGGGAGTCTATGGAGCTAGAGGGCTAAATGAATGGGAGTCTATGGAGCTAGAGGGCTACATGAATGGGAGTCTATGGAGCTAGAGGGCTAAATGAATGGGAGTCTATGGAGCTAGAGGGTTAAATGAATGGGAGTCTATGGAGCTAGAGGGCTAAATGAATGGGAGTCTATGGAGCTAGAGGGCTAAATGAATGGGAGTCTATGGAGCTAGAGGGCTAAATGAATGGGAGTCTATGGAGCTAGAGGGCTAAATGAATGGGAGTCTATGGAGCTAGAGGGCTAAATGAATGGGAGTCTATGGAGCTAGAGGGCTAAATGAATGGGAGTCTATGGAGCTAGAGGGCTAAATGAATGGGAGTCTATGGAGCTAGAGGGCTAAATGAATGGGAGTCTATGGAGCTAGATGGCTAAATGAATGGGAGTCTA
>JABXJD010000403.1:85000-112500 GCA_013375575.1 Percina caprodes
GACCCAGTACACACAGACCCAGTACACATAGACCCAGTACACACAGACCCAGAATGCCGTTCAATAATCAATAATAATAAAAAATAATAAAAGCGAGTAAATGGATAAAGTATTAAAGTAAAAGATATATATTACTACTTTATACCCAAAATATTACGACTTTATTCCAAAAGTATTAGGACTTTATTACCAAAATATTCAGACTATTCTCAAAATATTACGAATTCATACCCAAAATATTACGATTTTATACCCAAAATATTACGACTTTATTCCCAAATTATTACGACTTTATTCCCAAAATATTACGACTTTATTCCCAAATTATTACGACTTTATTACCAAAATATTATGACTTTATTGCCAAAATATCACAAATTAATTCCAAAAATATTACAATTATTTTATTATAGATTTCTTTGCAAAATTATTAAGACTTTTCCCAAAATATTACAATTTTTTTAACAAAAATAATAAATTTTTTACCAAAATAAAACGAATCTTTTTAGCAAAATTTTACTTGTTTCACAAAATAAGACTTTTTTTTTACTAAATTCCTACATTTCCCAGAATGCCGTTCAATAATCCCAGAGGACACACAGTACGTCACACCACTGCAAACAAAGTGAGTAAATGGATAAAGTATTAAAGTAAAAGATAAATATTATTACTTTATACCCAAAATATTACGACTTTATTCCCCAAATATTACGACTTTATTCCCAAAATATTACGACTTTATTCCCAAAATATTACGACTTTATTCCCCAAATATTACGACTTTAAAACCAAAATGTTACGACTTTATTCCCAAAATATTATGACTTTATTCCCAAATTATTACGACTTTATTCCCAAAATATTCAGACTATTCTCAAAATATTACAACTCATACCCTAAATATTACGATTTTATACCCAAAATATTACGAGTTTATTCCCCAAATATTACGAGTTTATTCCCAAAATATTACGATTTATAAATAAAAATTTTATTATTAAAGATTATGATTTATTTACTTTTAATATAGAAGTTATTACATTTCCCAGAATGCCGTTCAATAATCCCAGATAATCAATGGGCACACTATGTCAATGTCACACTAGTTTTATTACCAAAATATTACGACTTTATTCCCCAAATATTACAACTTTATTCCCAAAATATTACGACTTTATTGCCAAAATATGACTAATTAATTCCAAAAATATTACAATTTTTTGCAAAATATCATAACTTTTTTCCAAACCTTTAAGATTTCTTTGCAAAAATATTGCAACTTTTCCCTCAAAATATTAAAAAAAAATTCAAAATAATACAATTTTTTTACCAAAATAAAACGAATCTTTTTAGCAAAATATTACTTGTTTCATAAAATATTAAGAATTTTACTAAATTCCTACATTTCCCAGAATGCCGTTCAATAATCCCAGAGGACACACAGTACGTCACACCACTGCAAACAAAGTGAGTAAATGGATAAAGTATGAAAGTAAAAGATAAATATTACTACTTTATACCCAAAATATTATGACTTTATTCCCCAAATATTACGACTTTATTCCCCAAATATTACGAATTTATTCCCAAAATATGACTTTATTCCCAAAATATTACGACTTTATTCCCAAAATATTACGACTTTATACGCAAATTATTACGACTTTATACCCAAATTATTACGACTTTATTCCCAAAATATTACGACTTTATACCCAAATTATTACGACTTTATACCCAAATTATTACGACTTTATTCCCAAAATATTACGACTTTATACCCAAATTATTACGACTTTATTCCCAAATTATTACGACTTTATTCCCAAAATATTACTACTTTGTTCCCAGAATATTACGACTTTATTCCCAAATTATTTCGACTTTATTCCCAAATTATTGCGACTTTATTCCCAAAATATTACGACTTTATTCCCAAATTATTACGACTTTAATCCCAAAATATTACGACTTTATTCCCCAAATATTACGACTTTATTCCCCAAATATTACGACTTTATTCCCCAAATATTACGACTTTATTCCCAAAATATTACGATTCATAAATATTTTTTAAATATTAAAGATTATGATTTTTTTACTTTTATTATAGAAGTTATTACATTTCCCAGAATGCCGTTCAATAATCCCAGATAATCAATAATCCCAGATAATCAATAATCCCAGAGGGCACACTATGTCAATGTCACACTAGTTTTATTACCAAAATATTACAACTTTATACCCAAAATATTATGACTTTATTCCCAAAATATTACGATTTATAACCCAAATTCCTGTTTTTTTTGTTTTTTTTACAACTGTTCATACTTTTCTGTTCGCTGTATCTGTCTTTTAAGTGACCTTAATAAAATGTATTTTTATTATTAAAATATTACTACTTTATTCCCAAAATATTAAGATTTTTTTCCAAAATATTACGACTTTTTATCTCAAAAAATTATGATTTTTTCCAAAATATTACGATTTTTTCACGAAATATTAAAAAAAGATTCCAAATTATTACCAATTTTGTTTTTTAAATTGTAAGATTTTTTTTTTTCAAAAATATTACGACTTTTTTCCCAAAATATTAAGATTCTTTTCCCAAAATATTAACGTTTTTTCCCAAAAATATTACGAAATTTTTCCCAATATATTAGGACTTTATTCCCAAAATATTAAGATTTTTTTCCAAAATATTACGACTTTTTATCTCAAAAAATTAAGATTTTTTCCAAAATATTAAGATTTTTTCACGAAATATTAAAAAAAGATTCCAAAATATTACGAATTTTGTTTTTTAAATTGTAAGATTTTTTTTTTTCAAAAATATTACGACTTTTTTTTCGAATTATTAAATTTTCTTCTTAAATATTAGGACTTTCCCATAGTTTGACCTTTGAGGTATAAGTACTCCATCCCCCAACATTACTACGTGAGTACTTGAGTAAAAGTACTTAGTTACATTGTGGTGGTTTTTTCTTGGAACAGATGAAATTGAACTGGTTTTCGTCGTCGATCCTTTTTACCCACTTGTGCCCCCCCCCTCTGTCCATGGCTCCAGACATGTTGCAGTGGTCCCCCTTAGGCTCGCTGCGGGCCCAGTTGGTGTGGTTTACGGCCTCGTCACTGACCCAGAACCAGAAGTCCAGGGTGCAGGTGTAGCGCAGTCCCAGCCACACGTAGGGACTGGAGGCCATCTTGGCTCTCTCCTGGACCCAGAGCTGCTGGTCCAGGTTGGTGATGGAGACCAGGTCGCCATGGTGATCTCTGCAGTAGTACAATGCGTCCTCCCAGGTCCGGTTCTTCTTGATCAGGATCACAGAATCTGTCAGGAGAGAAGGGGAGTCAATCAGGGCGGGGTCAGTTGGGGGAAAACACTGGAAATGGTGCACCCATAATTCTTGTAATAACCCAGTAAATCCAGTAAATGAAGCAGATGTAGATGTAGACCAGCGTCAGAGACCTGCTGCTGGACTCACCGTCGTAGCAGAAGAAGGTTTTGGTTTTATTACAGTCATCAGACCTCCAGAATCCACCTGACGTAGTCATAGCACAGGTCTTCTTAGGGTCAGTGTCAGGGTTAAAGTGTTGTTCCCAGAGTCTGAAAGAGAAGTTGCTCCCATCAGACCAGCTCCAGTCCTTGAACAGGCCGATCCAGAAAGGTCCTTCATAATAAAGGGGGTCTCTCTTGAAGTCCTCCAGCTGCTGGACTCCACTGATCAGGTCAGTGTGATATGTTCTGCAGTAGTTCTGAGCCTCTAACCAGGTCTTATGCCAGGTCAAATAATAAATGACATGAAATCTGTTCCCGGATGTCTTGTTGCGTTCTGTGAAACACAGACAAAAGTTTTGGTTATTTTTTAGTTTCATAAATTCTACATTATCTTTATTTCAAAACAATAATGTGAAAACAATTCAGAAACTATCAGTTTTTCCAGAGAGAACAGACTCCATGCGCCACATATTCTCACCGTCATAGCAGATAAAATTATAGCGTTTATCACAAGAGTCGTCAAACCATCCGTCATTCTTCATCATCACACAGTTCTCCTCATTGAGTTGATTATCCGGCTCTCCTAGATACCATTTACTATCGTTGAACTCCACCCCGGGCAGAGACCAGCGCCAGTCTCTCTGCAGCCCGATCCAGGCTCCGGGTTGGTACTGTGCATGGTCCTTGAGTCTCTTCATGTCTTCCTGGTTATACACTGTGGCCAGGTCAGTGTGGTGGTCTCTGCAGTACTCCTGGGCTTCTTTCCAGGTCTTCTTCTCTACAATGAAGCGGTAGTCACACGGCTGAGCCCCAGTGGAGGACCACTGACCTGATAACAGAGAAGAAACTGCAGCAATGGAGCTGAGAGCTACACAAGGATCTGCTCACTTAAATATAACCTGGTTTTGTTTATGACCCTGGACTCTATTTCCCATCTTGTGTTTAAGTGCCTGATGTTAAAGACTTAGATCCTTTTTGTTTAACATGAAATAGCCCCAAAATCCCCATCATATACTGCGCTATACTCATTTACATGTGGAGATATGCTGCTCTATACACGCTAAAAGTAGTGATTATTTACATGGAGTCTGGTGGAGATATGCTGCTCTATACACACTAAAAGTAGTGATTATTTAAATGGAGTCTGGTGGAGATATGCTGCTCTATACACACTAAAAGTAGTGATTATTTACATGGAGTCTGGTGGAGATATGCTGCTCTATACACGCTAAAAGTAGTGATTATTTATATGGAGTCTGGTGGAGATATGCTGCTCTATACACGCTAAAAGTAGTGATTATTTACATGGAGTCTGGTGATAAGAAATAAGTCGGTAAAATAACAGGAAATGTACTGGCAGCTCCTTTTAAAAAAACATAAATAATTTGTGTACGACTAATATAGCCTGTAGAAATCTTTGTACAGTTATGCAATTAGAAATATAAAAAACAGAAATACAAAGGTGAACCACACCCTGCAGCGGTCGTGGGTTCAATTCCGACCCGCTGACTTCTTCTGCATGTCAGCCCCCCCCCCCCCCAAAGTCTAAGCTGTCCTGTCACATATAACGCCTAAAATTACCTCAAAAATATAACACACACACACACACACACACACACACACCCCCCATTAAAAGTGTGTACCTTACCTGTCGTGGAGGTCTCAGCTTCACTCTGCTCTGCCGACGGCGACTAATTAATCCTCTTCATAACTCTGCTCTCACCTGGTCGTCTTCATTTGAATATTAAAATATCAGGTGTCAGATCTGCATCGCTGGCGGGACACGCCCCCGCTGGTGCGTCCTCTCAGCGTTAGAGTCCATCATTAGATCTGCATGTTGCCGTCTTTGTCCTCGTCACCATGACGACCAAGATGGGTCTGATGTCATCTAACGTTGGGATGAAGGCAGCAGTGATGCACATCTGACACACAACGTGACAACAACTCACTGTATTCTTTATATTCTAAACGGGTCTGATGTAATCAGTGAAGACCCAGGACTAGGTGGAGGGTCCAGCTGGGAGGAGGTCTCGAAGAAGACCCAGGACTAGGTGGAGGGTCCAGCTGGGAGGAGGTCTCGAAGAAGACCCAGGACTAGGTGGAGGGTCCAGCTGGGAGGAGGTCTCGAAGAAGACCCAGGACTAGGTGGAGGGTCTAGCTGGGAGGAGGTCTCGAAGAAGACCCAGGACTAGGTGGAGGGTCTAGCTGGGAGGAGGTCTTGAAGAAGACCCAGGACTAGGTGGAGGGTCCAGCTGAGAGGAGGTCTCGAAGAAGTGTATGTGTGTGTATATGTGTGTGTGTGTCTCTGTGTATTTGTGTGTGTGTCTCTGTGTATTTGTGTGTGTGTGTGTGTGTGTGTGTGTATATGTGTGTGTGTGTGTGTATATGTGTGTGTGTGTGTGTGTGTGTGTCTCTGTGTATTTGTGTGTGTGTGTGTGTGTGTGTGTGTGTGTGTGTGTGTGTGTGTGTGGATGGTGAGAGAAAGGGGGACAGAAGGGGGGCAGAGGGGGAGATTATAAGAAATCACCTTAGTTCTCTCTATCTTGTCATGTTTATTAATAATTTATACATCAAAACGTAGGTTTTCTTGTCTGGTTTCAGCTCATTTATGAGATATGAATTATTTCAGGATCTTCATTCATGTTAAACAGCGGCCACATTTCTGAGGAAAACACAGCGAAGCTCTTTTGATACGTTTATAAGTTTATTCACATGAATATAATATCAAAACGTTCATAAAGGCCTTCTGGTGCCCATGAGGAGGTTATTCTTTATTCCTGAAATATTACAACTTAATTCCCAAAATATCACGACTTTATTCCTGAAATATTACAACTTTATTGCCGAAATATTACGACTTTATTCCCAAAATATTACAACTTAATTCCCAAAATATTACAGCTTTATTCCCAAAATATTACAACTTAATTCCCAAAATATTACGACTTTATTCCTGAAATATTACAACTTAATTCCCAAAATATTACGACTTCATTCCTGAAATATTACAACTTTATTCCCAAAGTATTACGACTTTATTCCCAAAATATTACAATTATTTTGCAAAATATTACATTTTTCACAAAATATTAAGACTTTTTTACTAAATTCCTACATTTCCCAGAATGCCGTTCAATAATCCCAGAGGACACACAGTACGTCACACCACTGCAAACAAAGTGAGTAAATGGATAAAGTATTAAAGTAAAAGATATATATTACTACTTTATTCCCCAAATATTACGACTTTATACCCAAAATATTACGACTTTATACCCCAAAATATTACGACTTATTCCCAAATATTACGACTTTATTCCCCAAATATTACAACTTAATTCCCAAAATATTACGACTTTATTCCCAAAATATTACAACTTTATTCCCAAAATATTACAACTTTATTCCCAAAATATTACGACTTTGTTCCCAAAATATTACGACTTTGTTCCCAAAGTATCACGACTTTATTCCTGAAATATTACAACTTTATTCCCAAAATATTACAACTTAATTCCCAAAATATTACAACTTTATTCCCAAAATATTACAACTTTATTCCCAAAATATTACGACTTCATTCCTGAAATATTACAACTTTATTCCCAAAGTATTACGACTTTATTCCCAAAATATTACAATTATTTTGCAAAATATTACTTTTTTCACAAAATATTAAGACTTTTTTTTACTAAATTCCTACATTTCCCAGAATGCCGTTCAATAATCCCAGAGGACACACAGTACGTCACACCATTGCAAACAAAGTGAGTAAATGGATAAAGTATTAAAGTAAAAGATAAATATTACGACTTTATTCCCAAAATATTACGACTTTATTACCAAAATATAACGACTTTATTCCCAAAATATTACGACTTTATTCCCGAAATATTACGACTTTATTCCTGAAATATTACGACTTTATTCCCAAAATATTACGACTTTATTCCGGAAATATTACGACTTTATTCCGGAAATATTACGACTTTATTCCCAAAATGTTACGACTTCATTACAAAAATATTACGACTTTATTTCCCAAATATTACGACTTTATTTCCCAAATATTACGACTTTATTACAAAATATTACGACTTTATTACCAAAATATTACAACTTTATTCCCAAAATATTACAATTATTTTGCAAAATATTACTACTTTTTTCCAAACCTTTAAGATTCCTTTGCAAAAATATTTCGACTTTTTTCCCAAAATATTACAATTATTTTGCAAAATATTACTTTTTTCACAAAATATTAAATTTTTTTTACTAAATTCCTACATTTCCCAGAATGCCGTTCAATAATCCCAGAGGACACACAGTACGTCACACCACTGCAAACAAAGTGAGTAAATGGATAAAGTATTAAAGTAAAAGATAAATATTACGACTTTATTCCCAAAATATTACGACTTTATTACCAAAATATTACGACTTTATTCCCCAAATATTACGACTTTATTACCAAAATATTACAACTTTATTCCCAAAATATTACGACTTTATTACAAAAATATTACGACTTTATTTCCCAAATATTACGACTTTATTGCCAAAATATTACGACTTTATTTCCCAAATATTACGACTTTATTACAAAATATTACGACTTTATTACCAAAATGTTACGACTTTATTAAAATATATTACGACTTTATTACAAAATATTACGACTTTATTCCTAAAATATGACGACATGTTCCAAAATATTAAGATTTTATCAACCACTGCAAACAAAGTGAGTAAATTAATGAAGTAAATATCCATATTATGAATTTATTCCTAAAATAATTAGATTTTTAAGTCTTTTTTCAAAAATATTACGAATTTTTCCAAAATATTACGATTTTTTCTTGAAATATTACAACATTTTTCCAAAATATTACGATTTGTTTTCATAATTTTACGACTTTTCCCCAAAATATTAAATTTTCTTCTTAAATATTAGGACTTTCCCATAGTTTGACCTTTGAGGTATAAGTACTCCATCCCCCAACATTACTACGTGAGTACTTGAGTAAAAGTACTTAGTTACATTGTGGTGGTTTTTTCTTGGAACAGATGAAATTGAACTGGTTTTCGTCGTCGATCCTTTTGACCCACTTGTGCCCCCTCGGTCCATGGCTCCAGACATGTTGCAGTCGTCCCCTTAGAATCGCTGGGGGCCCAGTTGGTGTAGTTTACGGCCTCGTCACTGACCCAGAACCAGAAGTCCAGGGTGCAGGTGTAGCGCAGTCCCAGCCACACGTAGGGACTGGAGGCCATCTTGGCTCTCTCCTGGACCCAGAGCTGCTGGTCCAGGTTGGTGATGGAGACCAGGTCGCCATGGTGATCTCTGCAGTAGTACAACGCGTCCTCCCAGGTCAGGTTCTCCTTGATCAGGATCACAGAATCTGTCAGGAGAGAAGGGAGTCAGCCAGGGGCGGGGTCAGCCAGGGGCGGGGACCACAGGGGCGGGGTCAGTCAGCTGGAGTCATTAAGGGGCGGGTCAGTCATTAAGGGGCGGGGTCAGTCATTAAGGGGCGGGTCAGTCATTAAGGGGCGGGGTCAGTCATTAAGGGGCGGGGTCAGTCATTAAGGGGTCAGATAGTCATTGGGAAACAAAATAGAGTATAATAATACCAAAAAAATCCCATTTCTACTACATAAATGATCCAATTGAAATGTGTTTTCATCTTTCATTCAGTGGTGAAATATCCCTTTAAATAACAGCTGTAACGTTTTACATCTAACAAGCAGTTTGGGATATTTTAGCTGAACTGAGACACGTCTTCTCTTCTCTTCTATTAATCGGAGATATATCAAATCAAGATATTCAACAATAACCCAGTAAATCCAGTAAATGAAGCAGATGTAGATGTAGACCAGCGTCAGAGACCTGCTGCTGGACTCACCGTCGTAGCAGAAGAAGGTTTTTCTTTCATTACAGTCATCAGACCTCCAGAGTCCACCTGACGTAGTCATAGCACAGGTCTTCTTAGGGTCAGTGTCAGGGTTAAAGTTTTGTTTCCAGAGTCTGGAAGAGAAGTTGCTCCCATCAGACCAGCTCCAGTCAGGGTCCCTGAACAGGCCGATCCAGAAACGTTCTCCATTATTCTGGATGTTATAACTGGGGTCTCTCTTGAAGTCCTCCAGCTGCTGGACTCCACTGATCAGGTCAGTGTGATGGTCTCTGCAGTAGTTCTGAGCCTCTAACCAGGTATTCTTATCAGAATTAATGACATAAAATCTGTTCCCGGATGTCTTGTTGCGTTCTGTGAAACACAGACAAAAGTTTTGGTTATTTTTTAGTTTCATAAATTCTACATTATCTTTATTTCAAATCAATAATGTGAAATCAATTCAGAAACTATCAGTTTTTCCAGAGAGAACAGACTCCATGCGCCACATATTCTCACCGTCATAGCAGATAAAATTATAGGATGCAGTACAATTGTCGTCATGCCATCCGTCATTCTTCTTCATCACACAGTTCTCCGGCTTTTTTTGATTATCCGGCTGTCCTGAAGACCATTTACTACGGTTGAACTTCACCCCGACAGAGACCAGCGCCAGTCTCTCTGCAGCCCGATCCAGGCTCCGGCTTGGTACTGTGCATGGTCCTTGAGTCTCTTCATGTCTTCCTGGTTAGACACTGTGGCCAGGTCAGTGTGGTGGTCTCTGCAGTACTCCTGGGCTTCTTTCCAGGTCTTCTTCTCTACAATGAAGCGGTAGTCACACGGCTGACCCCCAGTGGAGGACCACTGACCTGATAACAGAGAAGAAACTGCAGCGATGGAGCTGAGAGCTACACAAGCATCTGCTCATTTAAATATAACTATAACACCAGACTTAATTTGTTAATATTAACCATGCTAACATGGTAGCATATGCTATAATGCTAATACATGCTAGACATAATTGTTATATGCCAACTTATGATAATTTGGTCCAGTTACAGAAACAAAATAAAAAAATCAGTTTTTCAAATATAAAAATTGTGTTCTCCAAACCCACCAGACTCCATGTAAATAATCACTACTTTTATCATCATAAAACACACTTCATTCAAAGTGGACAGAAACTAAATAAAACTACCAAAAGACGTCCTTGTTCATCTTTCCACTGTTACAACAATCACCACTCTGGTCTGGTTGGAATAAACTCTTAATTCACCCATTTACATGTGGAGATATGCTGCTCTATACACGCTAAAAGTAGTGATTATTTACATGGAGTCCGGTGGAGATATGCTTCTCTATACACACTAAAAGTAGTGATTATTTACATGGAGTCTGGTGGAGATATGCTGCTCTATACACGCTAAAAGTAGTGATTATTTACATGGAGTCTGGTGGAGATATGCTGCTCTATACACACTAAAAGTAGTGATTATTTACATGGAGTCTGGTGGAGATATGCTGCTCTATACACACTAAAAGTAGTGATTATTTACATGGAGTCTGGTGGAGATATGCTTCTCTATACACACTAAAAGTAGTGATTATTTACATGGAGTCTGGTGGAGATATGCTGCTCTATACACGCTAAAAGTAGTGATTATTTACATGGAGTCTGGTGGAGATATGCTGCTCTATACACACTAAAAGTAGTGATTATTTACATGGAGTCTGGTGGAGATATGCTGCTCTATACACACTAAAAGTAGTGATTATTTACATGGAGTCTGGTGGAGATATGCTGCTCTATACACGCTAAAAGTAGTGATTATTTACATGGAGTCTGGTGGAGATATGCTGCTCTATACATGCTAAAAGTAGTGATTATTTACATGGAGTCTGGTGGGTTTGGTGATGGTGATTTCTGTTTCATGTTAAACTAAAAGGATCTTCCTCTTTAACTAAAAGGTCTATCTCTGTAGGGATCCATCCCATAATGTTGTCACACACTTCGAATAATAATTGGAGTCTCTCAGCGGCAACAACAGAACTTCTAGTGGTTTCTCCCTGATGATGAAAATCTGTCCTGTAGGGTAACATTACTGCTTGTTTCTAACATTACAGCTTGTTGTTTCTACCATTACAGCTTGTTGTTTCTACCATTACAGCTTGTTGTTTCTACTATTACAGCTTGTTTCTTCTACCATTACAGATTGTTTCTACCATTACAGCTTGTTTCTACCATTACAGCTTGTTTCTACCATTACAGCTTGTTGTTTCTACCATTACGGCTTGTTGTTTCTACCATTACAGCTTGTTGTTTCTACCATAACAGCTTGTTTCTACCATTACAGCTTGTTTCTACCATTACAGCTTGTTGTTTCTACCATTACGGCTTGTTGTTTCTACCATTACAGCTTGTTTCTACCATTACAGCTTGTTGTTTCTACCATTACAGCTTGTTTCTTCTACCATTACAGCTTGTTTCTACCATTACAGCTTGTTTCTACCATTACAGCTTGTTTCTACCATTACAGCTTGTTGTTTCTAACATTACAGCTTGTTTCTACCTGAGCAGTCAGCTGACCAGACGACCCACTTATTCATCACAATGAACACAACCAGACTCCACTGCATCTTCGCCCTGTTAGAAGATAATAAACAGTTATTTTGGGTATGAAATCAGGATTATTTTACACGATTACTCGCTGACTTCTGGAAAAGACGTTAAATTTATTGAAGTTACAACAAAGTTAAACACGTCAACAGTGTGACTCCTTGAAATGAGACATTTGCATTCATACGTTGGACTTTTTGAATATGTCTTAAAATAAACAATATGAAAATGATTTCATTATATTCAAATGTTGGCGGAGTGAGTTTAGCCGTGGGGAGGAGGTGAAACAGACAGAACAACAGCCTGTCTTTATGTTTAGGGATGCTTCGTATAACCCAGTCCCTCAGGATGCAAATCAGAGATTTAACTATTCATCACATTCAGCTGCATCTTAAAGGGTTACTCTGGTTAATTTGGTAAAAGTAGTGATTATTTACATGGAGTCTGGTGGAGATATGCTGCTCTATACACGCTAAAAGTAGTGATTATTTACATGGAGTCTGGTGGAGATATGCTGCTCTATACATGCTAAAAGTAGTGATTATTTACATGGAGTCTGGTGGAGATATGCTGCTCTATACACGCTAAAAGTAGTGATTATTAACATGGAGTCTGGTGGAGATATGTTGCTCTATACACGCTAAAAGTAGTGATTATTAACAAGGAGTCTGGTGGAGATATGCTGCTCTATACACACTAAAAGTAGTGATTATTTACATGGAGTCTGGTGGAGATATGCTGCTCTATACACTCTAAAAGTAGTGATTATTTACATGGAGTCTGGTGGAGATATACTGCTCTATACACACTAAAAGTAGTGATTATTTACATGGAGTCTGGTGGAGATATGCTGCACTATACACGCTAAAAGTAGTGATTATTTACATGGAGTCTGGTGGAGATATGCTGCTCTATACACACTAAAAGTAGTGATTATTTACATGGAGTCTGGTGGAGATATGCTGCTCTATACACACTGAAAGTAGTGATTATTTACATGGAGTCTGGTGGAGATATGCTGCTCTATACACACTAAAAGTAGTGATTATTTACATGGAGTCTGGTGGAGATATGCTGCTCTATACACGCTAAAAGTAGTGATTATTTACATGGAGTCTGGTGGAGATATGCTGCTCTATACACGCTAAAAGTAGTGATTATTTACATGGAGTCTGGTGGAGATATGCTGCTCTATACACACTAAAAGTAGTGATTATTTAAATGGAGTCTGGTGGAGATATGCTGCTCTATACACACTAAAAGTAGTGATTATTTACATGGAGTCTGGTGGAGATATGCTGCTCTATACACGCTAAAAGTAGTGATTATTTATATGGAGTCTGGTGGAGATATGCTGCTCTATACACGCTAAAAGTAGTGATTATTTACATGGAGTCTGGTGATAAGAAATAAGTCGGTAAAATAACAGGAAATGTACTGGCAGCTCCTTTTAAAAAAACATAAATAATTTGTGTACGACTAATATAGCCTGTAGAAATCTTTGTACAGTTATGCAATTAGAAATATAAAAAACAGAAATACAAAGGTGAACCACACCCTGCAGCGGTCGTGGGTTCAATTCCGACCCGCTGACTTCTTCTGCATGTCAGCCCCCCAAAGTCTAAGCTGTCCTGTCACATATAACGCCTAAAATTACCTCAAAAATATAACACACACACACACACACACACACACACACTCACCCCCCCCCCCATTAAAAGTGTGTACCTTACCTGTCGTGGAGGTCTCAGCTTCACTCTGCTCGTTGCCGACGGCGACTAATTAATCCTCTTCATAACTCTGCTCTCACCTGGTCGTCTTCATTTGAATATTAAAATATCAGGTGTCAGATCTGCATCGCTGGCGGACACGCCCCCGCTGGTGCGTCCTCTCAGCGTTAGAGTCCATCATTAGATCTGCATGTTGCCGTCTTTGTCCTCGTCACCATGACGACCAAGATGGGTCTGATGTCATCTAACGTTGGGATGAAGGCAGCAGTGATGCACATCTGACACACAACGTGACAACAACTCACTGTATTCTTTATATTCTAAACGGGTCTGATGTAATCAGTGAAGACCCAGGACTAGGTGGAGGGTCCAGCTGGGAGGAGGTCTCGAAGAAGACCCAGGACTAGGTGGAGGGTCCAGCTGGGAGGAGGTCTCGAAGAAGACCCAGGACTAGGTGGAGGGTCCAGCTGGGAGGAGGTCTCGAAGAAGACCCAGGACTAGGTGGAGGGTCTAGCTGGGAGGAGGTCTCGAAGAAGACCCAGGACTAGGTGGAGGGTCTAGCTGGGAGGAGGTCTTGAAGAAGACCCAGGACTAGGTGGAGGGTCCAGCTGAGAGGAGGTCTCGAAGAAGTGTATGTGTGTGTATATGTGTGTGTGTGTCTCTGTGTATTTGTGTGTGTGTCTCTGTGTATTTGTGTGTGTGTGTGTGTGTGTGTGTGTATATGTGTGTGTGTGTGTGTATATGTGTGTGTGTGTGTGTGTGTGTGTCTCTGTGTATTTGTGTGTGTGTGTGTGTGTGTGTGTGTGTGTGTGTGTGTGTGTGTGTGGATGGTGAGAGAAAGGGGGACAGAAGGGGGGCAGAGGGGGAGATTATAAGAAATCACCTTAGTTCTCTCTATCTTGTCATGTTTATTAATAATTTATACATCAAAACGTAGGTTTTCTTGTCTGGTTTCAGCTCATTTATGAGATATGAATTATTTCAGGATCTTCATTCATGTTAAACAGCGGCCACATTTCTGAGGAAAACACAGCGAAGCTCTTTTGATACGTTTATAAGTTTATTCACATGAATATAATATCAAAACGTTCATAAAGGCCTTCTGGTGCCCATGAGGAGGTTATTCTTTATTCCTGAAATATTACAACTTAATTCCCAAAATATCACGACTTTATTCCTGAAATATTACAACTTTATTGCCGAAATATTACGACTTTATTCCCAAAATATTACAACTTAATTCCCAAAATATTACAGCTTTATTCCCAAAATATTACAACTTAATTCCCAAAATATTACGACTTTATTCCTGAAATATTACAACTTAATTCCCAAAATATTACGACTTCATTCCTGAAATATTACAACTTTATTCCCAAAGTATTACGACTTTATTCCCAAAATATTACAATTATTTTGCAAAATATTACATTTTTCACAAAATATTAAGACTTTTTTACTAAATTCCTACATTTCCCAGAATGCCGTTCAATAATCCCAGAGGACACACAGTACGTCACACCACTGCAAACAAAGTGAGTAAATGGATAAAGTATTAAAGTAAAAGATATATATTACTACTTTATTCCCCAAATATTACGACTTTATACCCAAAATATTACGACTTTATACCCCAAAATATTACGACTTATTCCCCAAATATTACGACTTTATTCCCCAAATATTACAACTTAATTCCCAAAATATTACGACTTTATTCCCAAAATATTACAACTTTATTCCCAAAATATTACAACTTTATTCCCAAAATATTACGACTTTGTTCCCAAAATATTACGACTTTGTTCCCAAAGTATCACGACTTTATTCCTGAAATATTACAACTTTATTCCCAAAATATTACAACTTAATTCCCAAAATATTACAACTTTATTCCCAAAATATTACAACTTTATTCCCAAAATATTACGACTTCATTCCTGAAATATTACAACTTTATTCCCAAAGTATTACGACTTTATTCCCAAAATATTACAATTATTTTGCAAAATATTACTTTTTTCACAAAATATTAAGACTTTTTTTTACTAAATTCCTACATTTCCCAGAATGCCGTTCAATAATCCCAGAGGACACACAGTACGTCACACCATTGCAAACAAAGTGAGTAAATGGATAAAGTATTAAAGTAAAAGATAAATATTACGACTTTATTCCCAAAATATTACGACTTTATTACCAAAATATAACGACTTTATTCCCAAAATATTACGACTTTATTCCCGAAATATTACGACTTTATTCCTGAAATATTACGACTTTATTCCCAAAATATTACGACTTTATTCCGGAAATATTACGACTTTATTCCGGAAATATTACGACTTTATTCCCAAAATGTTACGACTTCATTACAAAAATATTACGACTTTATTTCCCAAATATTACGACTTTATTTCCCAAATATTACGACTTTATTACAAAATATTACGACTTTATTACCAAAATATTACAACTTTATTCCCAAAATATTACAATTATTTTGCAAAATATTACTACTTTTTCCAAACCTTTAAGATTCCTTTGCAAAAATATTTCGACTTTTTTCCCAAAATATTACAATTATTTTGCAAAATATTACTTTTTTCACAAAATATTAAATTTTTTTTACTAAATTCCTACATTTCCCAGAATGCCGTTCAATAATCCCAGAGGACACACAGTACGTCACACCACTGCAAACAAAGTGAGTAAATGGATAAAGTATTAAAGTAAAAGATAAATATTACGACTTTATTCCCAAAATATTACGACTTTATTACCAAAATATTACGACTTTATTCCCCAAATATTACGACTTTATTACCAAAATATTACAACTTTATTCCCAAAATATTACGACTTTATTACAAAAATATTACGACTTTATTTCCCAAATATTACGACTTTATTGCCAAAATATTACGACTTTATTTCCCAAATATTACGACTTTATTACAAAATATTACGACTTTATTACCAAAATGTTACGACTTTATTAAAATATATTACGACTTTATTACAAAATATTACGACTTTATTCCTAAAATATGACGACATGTTCCAAAATATTAAGATTTTATCAACCACTGCAAACAAAGTGAGTAAATTAATGAAGTAAATATCCATATTATGAATTTATTCCTAAAATAATTAGATTTTTAAGTCTTTTTTCAAAAATATTACGAATTTTTTTCCAAAATATTACGATTTTTTCTTGAAATATTACAACATTTTTCCAAAATATTACGATTTGTTTTCATAATTTTACGACTTTTCCCCAAAATATTAAATTTTCTTCTTAAATATTAGGACTTTCCCATAGTTTGACCTTTGAGGTATAAGTACTCCATCCCCCAACATTACTACGTGAGTACTTGAGTAAAAGTACTTAGTTACATTGTGGTGGTTTTTTCTTGGAACAGATGAAATTGAACTGGTTTTCGTCGTCGATCCTTTTGACCCACTTGTGCCCCCCCCCTCGGTCCATGGCTCCAGACATGTTGCAGTCGTCCCCCTTAGAATCGCTGGGGGCCCAGTTGGTGTAGTTTACGGCCTCGTCACTGACCCAGAACCAGAAGTCCAGGGTGCAGGTGTAGCGCAGTCCCAGCCACACGTAGGGACTGGAGGCCATCTTGGCTCTCTCCTGGACCCAGAGCTGCTGGTCCAGGTTGGTGATGGAGACCAGGTCGCCATGGTGATCTCTGCAGTAGTACAACGCGTCCTCCCAGGTCAGGTTCTCCTTGATCAGGATCACAGAATCTGTCAGGAGAGAAGGGGAGTCAGCCAGGGGCGGGGTCAGCCAGGGGCGGGGACCACAGGGGGCGGGGTCAGTCAGCTGGAGTCATTAAGGGGCGGGTCAGTCATTAAGGGGCGGGGTCAGTCATTAAGGGGCGGGTCAGTCATTAAGGGGCGGGGTCAGTCATTAAGGGGCGGGGTCAGTCATTAAGGGGTCAGATAGTCATTGGGAAACAAAATAGAGTATAATAATACCAAAAAAATCCCATTTCTACTACATAAATGATCCAATTGAAATGTGTTTTCATCTTTCATTCAGTGGTGAAATATCCCTTTAAATAACAGCTGTAACGTTTTACATCTAACAAGCAGTTTGGGATATTTTAGCTGAACTGAGACACGTCTTCTCTTCTCTTCTATTAATCGGAGATATATCAAATCAAGATATTCAACAATAACCCAGTAAATCCAGTAAATGAAGCAGATGTAGATGTAGACCAGCGTCAGAGACCTGCTGCTGGACTCACCGTCGTAGCAGAAGAAGGTTTTTCTTTCATTACAGTCATCAGACCTCCAGAGTCCACCTGACGTAGTCATAGCACAGGTCTTCTTAGGGTCAGTGTCAGGGTTAAAGTTTTGTTTCCAGAGTCTGGAAGAGAAGTTGCTCCCATCAGACCAGCTCCAGTCAGGGTCCCTGAACAGGCCGATCCAGAAACGTTCTCCATTATTCTGGATGTTATAACTGGGGTCTCTCTTGAAGTCCTCCAGCTGCTGGACTCCACTGATCAGGTCAGTGTGATGGTCTCTGCAGTAGTTCTGAGCCTCTAACCAGGTATTCTTATCAGAATTAATGACATAAAATCTGTTCCCGGATGTCTTGTTGCGTTCTGTGAAACACAGACAAAAGTTTTGGTTATTTTTTAGTTTCATAAATTCTACATTATCTTTATTTCAAATCAATAATGTGAAATCAATTCAGAAACTATCAGTTTTTCCAGAGAGAACAGACTCCATGCGCCACATATTCTCACCGTCATAGCAGATAAAATTATAGGATGCAGTACAATTGTCGTCATGCCATCCGTCATTCTTCTTCATCACACAGTTCTCCGGCTTTTTTTGATTATCCGGCTGTCCTGAAGACCATTTACTACGGTTGAACTTCACCCCGGACAGAGACCAGCGCCAGTCTCTCTGCAGCCCGATCCAGGCTCCGGCTTGGTACTGTGCATGGTCCTTGAGTCTCTTCATGTCTTCCTGGTTAGACACTGTGGCCAGGTCAGTGTGGTGGTCTCTGCAGTACTCCTGGGCTTCTTTCCAGGTCTTCTTCTCTACAATGAAGCGGTAGTCACACGGCTGACCCCCAGTGGAGGACCACTGACCTGATAACAGAGAAGAAACTGCAGCGATGGAGCTGAGAGCTACACAAGCATCTGCTCATTTAAATATAACTATAACACCAGACTTAATTTGTTAATATTAACCATGCTAACATGGTAGCATATGCTATAATGCTAATACATGCTAGACATAATTGTTATATGCCAACTTATGATAATTTGGTCCAGTTACAGAAACAAAATAAAAAAATCAGTTTTTCAAATATAAAAATTGTGTTCTCCAAACCCACCAGACTCCATGTAAATAATCACTACTTTTATCATCATAAAACACACTTCATTCAAAGTGGACAGAAACTAAATAAAACTACCAAAAGACGTCCTTGTTCATCTTTCCACTGTTACAACAATCACCACTCTGGTCTGGTTGGAATAAACTCTTAATTCACCCATTTACATGTGGAGATATGCTGCTCTATACACGCTAAAAGTAGTGATTATTTACATGGAGTCCGGTGGAGATATGCTTCTCTATACACACTAAAAGTAGTGATTATTTACATGGAGTCTGGTGGAGATATGCTGCTCTATACACGCTAAAAGTAGTGATTATTTACATGGAGTCTGGTGGAGATATGCTGCTCTATACACACTAAAAGTAGTGATTATTTACATGGAGTCTGGTGGAGATATGCTGCTCTATACACACTAAAAGTAGTGATTATTTACATGGAGTCTGGTGGAGATATGCTTCTCTATACACACTAAAAGTAGTGATTATTTACATGGAGTCTGGTGGAGATATGCTGCTCTATACACGCTAAAAGTAGTGATTATTTACATGGAGTCTGGTGGAGATATGCTGCTCTATACACACTAAAAGTAGTGATTATTTACATGGAGTCTGGTGGAGATATGCTGCTCTATACACACTAAAAGTAGTGATTATTTACATGGAGTCTGGTGGAGATATGCTGCTCTATACACGCTAAAAGTAGTGATTATTTACATGGAGTCTGGTGGAGATATGCTGCTCTATACATGCTAAAAGTAGTGATTATTTACATGGAGTCTGGTGGGTTTGGTGATGGTGATTTCTGTTTCATGTTAAACTAAAAGGATCTTCCTCTTTAACTAAAAGGTCTATCTCTGTAGGGATCCATCCCATAATGTTGTCACACACTTCGAATAATAATTGGAGTCTCTCAGCGGCAACAACAGAACTTCTAGTGGTTTCTCCCTGATGATGAAAATCTGTCCTGTAGGGTAACATTACTGCTTGTTTCTAACATTACAGCTTGTTGTTTCTACCATTACAGCTTGTTGTTTCTACCATTACAGCTTGTTGTTTCTACTATTACAGCTTGTTTCTTCTACCATTACAGATTGTTTCTACCATTACAGCTTGTTTCTACCATTACAGCTTGTTTCTACCATTACAGCTTGTTGTTTCTACCATTACGGCTTGTTGTTTCTACCATTACAGCTTGTTGTTTCTACCATAACAGCTTGTTTCTACCATTACAGCTTGTTTCTACCATTACAGCTTGTTGTTTCTACCATTACGGCTTGTTGTTTCTACCATTACAGCTTGTTTCTACCATTACAGCTTGTTGTTTCTACCATTACAGCTTGTTTCTTCTACCATTACAGCTTGTTTCTACCATTACAGCTTGTTTCTACCATTACAGCTTGTTTCTACCATTACAGCTTGTTGTTTCTAACATTACAGCTTGTTTCTACCTGAGCAGTCAGCTGACCAGACGACCCACTTATTCATCACAATGAACACAACCAGACTCCACTGCATCTTCGCCCTGTTAGAAGATAATAAACAGTTATTTTGGGTATGAAATCAGGATTATTTTACACGATTACTCGCTGACTTCTGGAAAAGACGTTAAATTTATTGAAGTTACAACAAAGTTAAACACGTCAACAGTGTGACTCCTTGAAATGAGACATTTGCATTCATACGTTGGACTTTTTGAATATGTCTTAAAATAAACAATATGAAAATGATTTCATTATATTCAAATGTTGGCGGAGTGAGTTTAGCCGTGGGGAGGAGGTGAAACAGACAGAACAACAGCCTGTCTTTATGTTTAGGGATGCTTCGTATAACCCAGTCCCTCAGGATGCAAATCAGAGATTTAACTATTCATCACATTCAGCTGCATCTTAAAGGGTTACTCTGGTTAATTTGGTAAAAGTAGTGATTATTTACATGGAGTCTGGTGGAGATATGCTGCTCTATACATGCTAAAAGTAGTGATTATTTACATGGAGTCTGGTGGAGATATGCTGCTCTATACACGCTAAAAGTAGTGATTATTAACATGGAGTCTGGTGGAGATATGTTGCTCTATACACGCTAAAAGTAGTGATTATTAACAAGGAGTCTGGTGGAGATATGCTGCTCTATACACACTAAAAGTAGTGATTATTTACATGGAGTCTGGTGGAGATATGCTGCTCTATACACTCTAAAAGTAGTGATTATTTACATGGAGTCTGGTGGAGATATGCTGCTCTATACACACTAAAAGTAGTGATTATTTACATGGAGTCTGGTGGAGATATGCTGCACTATACACGCTAAAAGTAGTGATTATTTACATGGAGTCTGGTGGAGATATGCTGCTCTATACACACTAAAAGTAGTGATTATTTACATGGAGTCTGGTGGAGATATGCTGCTCTATACACACTGAAAGTAGTGATTATTTACATGGAGTCTGGTGGAGATATGCTGCTCTATACACACTAAAAGTAGTGATTATTTACATGGAGTCTGGTGGAGATATGCTGCTCTATACACGCTAAAAGTAGTGATTATTTACATGGAGTCTGGTGGAGATATGCTGCTCTATACACGCTAAAAGTAGTGATTATTTACATGGAGTCTGGTGGAGATATGCTGCTCTATACACACTAAAAGTAGTGATTATTTAAATGGAGTCTGGTGGAGATATGCTGCTCTATACACACTAAAAGTAGTGATTATTTACATGGAGTCTGGTGGAGATATGCTGCTCTATACACGCTAAAAGTAGTGATTATTTATATGGAGTCTGGTGGAGATATGCTGCTCTATACACGCTAAAAGTAGTGATTATTTACATGGAGTCTGGTGATAAGAAATAAGTCGGTAAAATAACAGGAAATGTACTGGCAGCTCCTTTTAAAAAAACATAAATAATTTGTGTACGACTAATATAGCCTGTAGAAATCTTTGTACAGTTATGCAATTAGAAATATAAAAAACAGAAATACAAAGGTGAACCACACCCTGCAGCGGTCGTGGGTTCAATTCCGACCCGCTGACTTCTTCTGCATGTCAGCCCCCCAAAGTCTAAGCTGTCCTGTCACATATAACGCCTAAAATTACCTCAAAAATATAACACACACACACACACACACACACACACACTCACCCATTAAAAGTGTGTACCTTACCTGTCGTGGAGGTCTCAGCTTCACTCTGCTCGTTGCCGACGGCGACTAATTAATCCTCTTCATAACTCTGCTCTCACCTGGTCGTCTTCATTTGAATATTAAAATATCAGGTGTCAGATCTGCATCGCTGGCGGGACACCCCCGCTGGTGCGTCCTCTCAGCGTTAGAGTCCATCATTAGATCTGCATGTTGCCGTCTTTGTCCTCGTCACCATGACGACCAAGATGGGTCTGATGTCATCTAACGTTGGGATGAAGGCAGCAGTGATGCACATCTGACACACAACGTGACAACAACTCACTGTATTCTTTATATTCTAAACGGGTCTGATGTAATCAGTGAAGACCCAGGACTAGGTGGAGGGTCCAGCTGGGAGGAGGTCTCGAAGAAGACCCAGGACTAGGTGGAGGGTCCAGCTGGGAGGAGGTCTCGAAGAAGACCCAGGACTAGGTGGAGGGTCCAGCTGGGAGGAGGTCTCGAAGAAGACCCAGGACTAGGTGGAGGGTCTAGCTGGGAGGAGGTCTCGAAGACCCAGGACTAGGTGGAGGGTCTAGCTGGGAGGAGGTCTTGAAGAAGACCCAGGACTAGGTGGAGGGTCCAGCTGAGAGGAGGTCTCGAAGAAGTGTATGTGTGTGTATATGTGTGTGTGTGTCTCTGTGTATTTGTGTGTGTGTCTCTGTGTATTTGTGTGTGTGTGTGTGTGTGTGTGTGTATATGTGTGTGTGTGTGTGTATATGTGTGTGTGTGTGTGTGTGTGTGTCTCTGTGTATTTGTGTGTGTGTGTGTGTGTGTGTGTGTGTGTGTGTGTGTGTGTGTGTGGATGGTGAGAGAAAGGGGGGGGGGACAGAAGGGGGGGGCAGAGGGGGGAGATTATAAGAAATCACCTTAGTTCTCTCTATCTTGTCATGTTTATTAATAATTTATACATCAAAACGTAGGTTTTCTTGTCTGGTTTCAGCTCATTTATGAGATATGAATTATTTCAGGATCTTCATTCATGTTAAACAGCGGCCACATTTCTGAGGAAAACACAGCGAAGCTCTTTTGATACGTTTATAAGTTTATTCACATGAATATAATATCAAAACGTTCATAAAGGCCTTCTGGTGCCCATGAGGAGGTTATTCTTTATTCCTGAAATATTACAACTTAATTCCCAAAATATCACGACTTTATTCCTGAAATATTACAACTTTATTGCCGAAATATTACGACTTTATTCCCAAAATATTACAACTTAATTCCCAAAATATTACAGCTTTATTCCCAAAATATTACAACTTAATTCCCAAAATATTACGACTTTATTCCTGAAATATTACAACTTAATTCCCAAAATATTACGACTTCATTCCTGAAATATTACAACTTTATTCCCAAAGTATTACGACTTTATTCCCAAAATATTACAATTATTTTGCAAAATATTACATTTTTCACAAAATATTAAGACTTTTTTACTAAATTCCTACATTTCCCAGAATGCCGTTCAATAATCCCAGAGGACACACAGTACGTCACACCACTGCAAACAAAGTGAGTAAATGGATAAAGTATTAAAGTAAAAGATATATATTACTACTTTATTCCCCAAATATTACGACTTTATACCCAAAATATTACGACTTTATACCCCAAAATATTACGACTTATTCCCAAATATTACGACTTTATTCCCCAAATATTACAACTTAATTCCCAAAATATTACGACTTTATTCCCAAAATATTACAACTTTATTCCCAAAATATTACAACTTTATTCCCAAAATATTACGACTTTGTTCCCAAAATATTACGACTTTGTTCCCAAAGTATCACGACTTTATTCCTGAAATATTACAACTTTATTCCCAAAATATTACAACTTAATTCCCAAAATATTACAACTTTATTCCCAAAATATTACAACTTTATTCCCAAAATATTACGACTTCATTCCTGAAATATTACAACTTTATTCCCAAAGTATTACGACTTTATTCCCAAAATATTACAATTATTTTGCAAAATATTACTTTTTTCACAAAATATTAAGACTTTTTTTTACTAAATTCCTACATTTCCCAGAATGCCGTTCAATAATCCCAGAGGACACACAGTACGTCACACCATTGCAAACAAAGTGAGTAAATGGATAAAGTATTAAAGTAAAAGATAAATATTACGACTTTATTCCCAAAATATTACGACTTTATTACCAAAATATAACGACTTTATTCCCAAAATATTACGACTTTATTCCCGAAATATTACGACTTTATTCCTGAAATATTACGACTTTATTCCCAAAATATTACGACTTTATTCCGGAAATATTACGACTTTATTCCGAAATATTACGACTTTATTCCCAAAATGTTACGACTTCATTACAAAAATATTACGACTTTATTTCCCAAATATTACGACTTTATTTCCCAAATATTACGACTTTATTACAAAATATTACGACTTTATTACCAAAATATTACAACTTTATTCCCAAAATATTACAATTATTTTGCAAAATATTACTACTTTTTCCAAACCTTTAAGATTCCTTTGCAAAAATATTTCGACTTTTTCCCAAAATATTACAATTATTTTGCAAAATATTACTTTTTCACAAAATATTAAATTTTTTTACTAAATTCCTACATTTCCCAGAATGCCGTTCAATAATCCCAGAGGACACACAGTACGTCACACCACTGCAAACAAAGTGAGTAAATGGATAAAGTATTAAAGTAAAAGATAAATATTACGACTTTATTCCCAAAATATTACGACTTTATTACCAAAATATTACGACTTTATTCCCCAAATATTACGACTTTATTACCAAAATATTACAACTTTATTCCCAAAATATTACGACTTTATTACAAAAATATTACGACTTTATTTCCCAAATATTACGACTTTATTGCCAAAATATTACGACTTTATTTCCCAAATATTACGACTTTATTACAAAATATTACGACTTTATTACCAAAATGTTACGACTTTATTAAAATATATTACGACTTTATTACAAAATATTACGACTTTATTCCTAAAATATGACGACATGTTCCAAAATATTAAGATTTTATCAACCACTGCAAACAAAGTGAGTAAATTAATGAAGTAAATATCCATATTATGAATTTATTCCTAAAATAATTAGATTTTTAAGTCTTTTTTCAAAAATATTACGAATTTTTTTCCAAAATATTACGATTTTTTCTTGAAATATTACAACATTTTTCCAAAATATTACGATTTGTTTTCATAATTTTACGACTTTTCCCCAAAATATTAAATTTTCTTCTTAAATATTAGGACTTTCCCATAGTTTGACCTTTGAGGTATAAGTACTCCATCCCCCAACATTACTACGTGAGTACTTGAGTAAAAGTACTTAGTTACATTGTGGTGGTTTTTTCTTGGAACAGATGAAATTGAACTGGTTTTCGTCGTCGATCCTTTTGACCCACTTGTGCCCCCCCCCTCGGTCCATGGCTCCAGACATGTTGCAGTCGTCCCCCTTAGAATCGCTGGGGGCCCAGTTGGTGTAGTTTACGGCCTCGTCACTGACCCAGAACCAGAAGTCCAGGGTGCAGGTGTAGCGCAGTCCCAGCCACACGTAGGGACTGGAGGCCATCTTGGCTCTCTCCTGGACCCAGAGCTGCTGGTCCAGGTTGGTGATGGAGACCAGGTCGCCATGGTGATCTCTGCAGTAGTACAACGCGTCCTCCCAGGTCAGGTTCTCCTTGATCAGGATCACAGAATCTGTCAGGAGAGAAGGGAGTCAGCCAGGCGGGGTCAGCCAGGGGCGGGGACCACAGGGGGCGGGGTCAGTCAGCTGGAGTCATTAAGGGGCGGGTCAGTCATTAAGGGGCGGGGTCAGTCATTAAGGGGCGGGTCAGTCATTAAGGGGCGGGGTCAGTCATTAAGGGGCGGGGTCAGTCATTAAGGGGTCAGATAGTCATTGGGAAACAAAATAGAGTATAATAATACCAAAAAAATCCCATTTCTACTACATAAATGATCCAATTGAAATGTGTTTTCATCTTTCATTCAGTGGTGAAATATCCCTTTAAATAACAGCTGTAACGTTTTACATCTAACAAGCAGTTTGGGATATTTTAGCTGAACTGAGACACGTCTTCTCTTCTCTTCTATTAATCGGAGATATATCAAATCAAGATATTCAACAATAACCCAGTAAATCCAGTAAATGAAGCAGATGTAGATGTAGACCAGCGTCAGAGACCTGCTGCTGGACTCACCGTCGTAGCAGAAGAAGGTTTTTCTTTCATTACAGTCATCAGACCTCCAGAATCCACCTGACGTAGTCATAGCACAGGTCTTCTTAGGGTCAGTGTCAGGGTTAAAGTTTTGTTCCCAGAGTCTGAAAGAGAAGTTGCTCCCATCAGACCAGCTCCAGTCCTTGAACAGGCCGATCCAGAAAGGTCCTGCATAATAAAGGGGGTCTCTCTTGAAGTCCTCCAGCTGCTGGACTCCACTGATCAGGTCAGTGTAATATGTTCTGCAGTAGTTCTGAGCCTCTAACCAGGTCTTATGCCAGGTCAGATAATAAATGACATGAAATCTGTTCCCGGATGTCTTGTTGCGTTCTGTGAAACACAGACAAAAGTTTTGGTTATTTTTTAGTCTCATAAAATCTACATTATCTTTATTTCAAAACAATAATGTGAAATCAATTCAGAAACTATCAGTTTTTCCAGAGAGAACAGACTCCATGCGCCACATATTCTCACCGTCATAGCAGATAAAATTATAGCGTTCAGTACAAGAGACGTCAAACCATCCGTCATTCTTCATCATCACACAGTTCTCCTGATTGTTGTGATTATCCGGCTCTCCTGAAGACCATTTACTATCGTTGAACTCCACCCCGGGCAGAGACCAGCGCCAGTCTCTCTGCAGCCCGATCCAGGCTCCGGCTTGGTACTGTGCATGGTTCTTGAGTCTCTTCATGTCTTCCTGGTTAGACACTGTGGCCAGGTCAGTGTGGTGGTCTCTGCAGTACTCCTGGGCTTCTTTCCAGGTCTTCTTCTCTACAATGAAGCGGTAGTCACACGGCTGACCCCCAGTGGAGGACCACTGACCTGATAACAGAGAAGAAACTGCAGCGATGGAGCTCAGAGATACACAAGGATCTGCTCACTTAAATATAACCTGGTTTTGTTTATGACCCTGGACTCTATTTCCCATCTTGTGTTTAAGTGACTGATGTTAA
>JABXJD010000403.1:125000-142500 GCA_013375575.1 Percina caprodes
TCTGGGGGATATCTGGGAGATATCTGGAGGATATCTGGGGGATATCTGGGGGATATCTGGATGATTTCTGGGGGATATCTGGGGGGTATCTGGAGGATATCTTGAGGATATCTGGGTGATATCTGGGAGATATCTGGAGGATATCTGGGTGATATCTGGGAGATATCTGGGTGATATCTGGAGGATATCTGGGAGATATCTGGGTGATATCTGGATGATATCTGGGGGATATCTGGGTGATATCTGGAGGATATCTGGGAGATATCTGGGAGATATCTGGGAGATATCTGGGTGATATCTGGGGGATATCTGGGGGATATCTGGGAGATATCTGGGAGATATCTGGGGGATATCTGGAGGATATCTGGGTGATATCTGGGAGATATCTGGGGGATATCTGGGGGATATCTGGGGGATATCTGGGGGATATCTGGGAGATATCTGGAGGATATCTGGGGGATATCTGGAGGATATCTGGAGGATATCTGGGGATATCTGGGAGATATCTGGGAGATATCTGGAGATATCTGGAGATATCTGGGAGATATCTGGGAGATATCTGGGTGATATCTGGAGGATATCTGGGAGATATCTGGAGGATATCTGGGTGATATCTGGGAGATATCTCGGTGATATCTGGGGGATATCTGGGGGATATCTGGGAGATATCTGGGAGATATCTGGGGGATATCTGGAGGATATCTGGGTGATATCTGGGAGATATCTGGGGGATATCTGGGGGATATCTGGGGGATATCTGGGAGATATCTGGGAGATATCTGGGGGATATCTGGAGGATATCTGGGTGATATCTGGGAGATATCTGGGGGATATCTGGAGGATATCTGGGTGATATCTGGGAGATATCTGGGGGATATCTGGGAGATATCTGGGGGATATCTGGAGGATATCTGGGGGATATCTCCCAGATATCTCCCAGATATCTCCCAGATATCACCCAGATATCCTCCAGATATCCATATCTGGGAGATATCGGGGAGACTGCACACATGACGAGTCCAATACATTTGGATTGTGTGTGTGTGTGTGTTTCTCTGTGTGTGTGTGTGTGTGTGTGTGTGTGTGGACTAACGTCTGACCGTGTCCCCCCAGCTCGGCCACCCTCCCCATCACCATGAAGTGCCTGCTGGAGAACTGCCACGTGGACCGGCAGATCGCCCGCTTCGTGCTGCCCGTGGGCGCCACCATCAACATGGACGGCACGGCGCTGTACGAGGCCGTGGCGGCCATCTTTATCGCCCAGGTCAACGACTACGAGCTCGACTTCGGACAGCTGGTCACCATCAGGTACAGCTGGGTGTGTGTGTGTGTGTGTGTGTGTGTGTGTGTAGAGTAACATCTGATGTGAACGCATGATCACGTTTTTCTGGAGGGACTAGGGACAGGGACGTTGTAGAGCGTCCTCTGGTGGACAGACTATGCAACACCATCACTAACAGGGACGTTGTAGAGCGTCCTCTGGTGGACAGACTATGCAACACCATCACTAACAGGGACGTTGTAGAGCGTCCTCTGGTGGACAGACTATGCAACACCATCACTAACAGGGACGTTGTAGAGCGTCCTCTGGTGGACAGACTATGCAACGCCATCACTAACAGGGACGTTGTAGAGCGTCCTCTGGTGGACAGACTATGCAACGCCATCACTAACAGGGACGTTGTAGAGCGTCCTCTGGTGGACAGACTATGCAACTCCATCACTAACAGGGACGTTGTAGAGCGTCCTCTGGTGGACAGACTATGCAACGCCATCACTAACAGGGACGTTGTAGAGCGTCCTCTGGTGGACAGACTATGCAACGCCATCACTAACAGGGACGTTGTAGAGCGTCCTCTGGTGGACAGACTATGCAACGCCATCACTAACAGGGACGTTGTAGAGCGTCCTCTGGTGGACAGACTATGCAACACCATCACTAACAGGGACGTTGTAGAGCGTCCTCTGGTGGACAGACTATGCAACACCATCACTAACGGGGACGTTGTAGGTCCGACCTTCAGGTGTTTTCATCACCTGTCTGACCCCCCCGGGGGCTGAACTCTTCTCTCTCTATGCAGCATCACGGCGACGGCCGCCAGCATCGGCGCAGCAGGCATCCCTCAGGCCGGCCTGGTTACCATGGTGATCGTATTAACATCAGTGGGTCTGCCGCCAGATGACATCACACTCATCGTGGCCATCGATTGGATCCTGTAAGTTTGACGGTATTTGGTCAAAGATATGTTGATATTTGATTTCCTCCATATGGCCCCTAGTTGAATCTGATCTGAAACCCAAGTCTGCGTCCCGTCTGGTCTCTGCAGGGACAGGTTTCGGACCATGATCAACGTCTTGGGAGACGCTCTGGCGGCGGGAATCATCGCCCACCTCTGTCGGAAAGACTTCCCCCGCGGCGGGACAGGAAGGGTAAAAAAATAAATACACGTCTGGAATTTTGTCTTTGAAAGAAATTAAAGGAGATGTTTTTTCAGTGTGTTCAGGGGACAGGCAGCTAGCAGATAGTGAGGAGATGCTGTCTAATTTCACAATCTCGAGATATGACATCATCCTGACGTCATATACATAGTTTATCTGTGTTTATCTGTATTTGTTAGTGTAACCCCCCAACCCTATCAACCTGTCCATTACACCTGCTGTGGTTGTCTTCATGCCTGTTGGTTAGATTAGAGTACAGAGTTGACTGAGAATGGGACAACAACCACAACAGATTATATTAGATTAGAGAGACTCTAATCTTAAATCCTGTTGAGTCTCTTTAAGCCACACCCCCTCCGCTGCACTCTGTTTCCAGGTAAAGCCTAACTCTCACCAAAATGCAACGCCATCACTAACAGGGACGTTGTAGAGCGTCCTCTGGTGGACAGACTATGCAACGCCATCACTAACAGGGACGTTGTAGAGCGTCCTCTGGTGGACAGACTATGCAACGCCATCACTAACAGGGACGTTGTAGAGCGTCCTCTGGTGGACAGACTATGCAACGCCATCACTAACAGGGACGTTGTAGAGCGTCCTCTGGTGGACAGACTATGCAACTCCATCACTAACAGGGACGTTGTAGAGCGTCCTCTGGTGGACAGACTATGCAACTCCATCACTAACAGGGACGTTAAAAAAAATCGGAAAATGCCCAAAATGCCTAATTTCGCCTGATAATATCGGCCCACCAATATATCGGTCGGGCTCTAGTTGTTTGGTCTTTTAAATGTCAGAAAACGTGGATGAGTGTTTCCCAAAGCCCAAGATGGCGTCCTCAAATGTCTCGTGTTGTCCACACCTCATTGATTAATCTGGGCAGCTCTTAACGTGTGTTTCATTGTTTCCTCTCCAGCCGGCTCCGTCCTACGGGACGCAGACTCCTCACGTTCACAACAACTCTCACAGCGTAGACATGCCAATGACGGACATGCACACACATAAGGACTGCATGTTCGATGGCATGTGCGACTCGGCGGGCGACAGGCACGCACACACCGTCTACTACAACATCTGCCAGGTGTGACCGGACCGGACCACATGGGAATGTGGTTTATTTGAACAAAAGTGGATTGGAGCTTTTACTGGAGCGTTGTTCTCAAATAGCCAAACTCTGGGGTCTTCATACGGGACAAACTCTGGGGTCTTCATACGGGACACACTCTGGGATCTTTATACAGGACAAACTAAGGGGTCTTCATACAGGACAAACTCTGGGGTCTTCATACGGGACAAACTCTGGGGTCTTCATACGGGACAAACTCTGGGGTCTTCATACAGGACAAACTAAGGGGTCTTCATACGGGTCAAACTCTGGGATCTTTATACGGGACAAACTCTGGGATCTTCATACAGGACAAACTCTGGGGTCTTCATACGGGACAAACTCTGGGATCTTCATACAGGACAAACTCTGGGATCTTCATACGGGACATATTCTGGAGTCTTCATACGGGACAAACTCTGGGATCTTCATACGGGACAAACTCTGGGATCTTCATACGGGATAAACTCTGGGGTCTTCATACGGGACAAACTCTGGGATCTTCATACGGGACAAACTCTGGGGTCTTCATACGGGACAAACTCTGGGATCTTCATACGTGACAAACTCTGGGATCTTCATACGGGACAAACTCTGGGATCTTTTTACAGGACAAACTAAGGGGTCTTCATACAGGACAAACTCTGGGGTCTTCATACGGGACAAACTCTGGGATCTTTATACAGGACAAACTCTGGGATCTTTATACAGGACAAACTCTGGGACTACATAAGGAACAAACTCTGGGATCTTCATTCGGGACAAACTCTGGGACCACATAAGGGACAAACTCTGGGATCTACCAAAGGGACAAACTCGGGGATCTACCAAAGGGACAAACTCTGGGACCTTCATCAGGGACAAATTCTGGGATCTTTATACGGGACAAACTCTGGGATCTTCATACAGGACGAACGTTGGGACCACATAAGGGACAAACTCCGGGACCTTCATACGGGACAAACTCTGGGGTCTTCATACGGGACAAACTCTGGAATCTTCATACGGGACAAACTCTGGGATCTTCATATGGGACAAACTCTGGGATCTTCATACAGGACAAACTCTGGGGTCTTCATACGGAACAAACTCTGGGATCTTTATACAGGACAAACTCTGGGATCTTTATACAGGACAAACTCTGGGACTACATAAGGAACAAACTCTGGGATCTTCATTCGGGACAAACTCTGGGACCACATAAGGGACAAACTCTGGGATCTACCAAAGGGACAAACTCGGGGATCTACCAAAGAGACAAACTGTGGGATCTTTATACGGGACAAACTCTGGGATCTTCATACAGGACGAACGTTGGGACCACATAAGGGACAAACTCCGGGACCTTCATACGGGACAAACTCTGGGATCTTTATACAGGACAAACTCTGGGACTACATAAGGAACAAACTTTGGGATCTTCATTCGGGACAAACTCTGGGACCACATAAGGGACAAACTCTGGGATCTACCAAAGGGACAAACTCTGGGATCTGCCAAAGAGACAAACTCTGGGATCTTTGTATGGGACAACCTCTGGGATCTACCAAAGGGACAAACTCTGGGACCTTCATAAGGGACAACCTCTGGGACCTTCATAAGGGACAACCTCTGGGACCGTCCACATCTTTGTGCTGCTGTTACCTGTGTCAGGTGATACCTCTCCAACCTTTGACTGAACTCTGCATTTGATTGGCTGGTGCTTAGACTGGTTACAGGATTAAAGGGCCGATCCGTCTAATCCGACCGCTGAATGAATCCAAGTGCTCTTAATCTTCTGCCCTCGTTCCTCTTCGTCTTTTCATGTGTATTCGAGAGCATGCTGGCATGCGTTCTACCTGGCTTCACTTGAAGTCTATGACGTTATTGTTGCAAAGTAAAACTAAGTGCACTCTCAGGAAAAAAGTACAAAACGGTTCCTTTAAGGTACACAATCTGTGTAATGAGCATCAACTAATTCCTGCTGTTTTATATTTAAACAAAAGGGACAAATATGTCCCTTACACCTCTGAAAGTCCTCAATGTACAATGGAAGGTGCATAATTGCACCTTAAAGTTGCATAGTTGTACCTTAAAGGTGCATAAATGTACCTTAAAGGTGCATAAATGTACCTTAAAGGTGCATAGTTGTACCTTAAAGGTGCATAGTTGTACCTTAAAGGTGCATAGTTGTACCTTAAAGGTGCATAGTTGTACCTTAAAGGTGCATAATTGTACCTTAAAGGTGCATAGTTGTACCTTAAAGGTGCATAAATGTACCTTAAATGTGCATAAATGTACCTTAAAGTTGCATAATTGTACCTTTAAAGGTGCATAAATGTACCTTAAAGATGCATAGTTGTACCTTAAAGGTGCATAGTTGTACCTTAAAGGTGCATAGTTGTACCTTAAAGGTGCATAAATGTACCTTAAAGGTGCATAGTTGTACCTTAAAGGTGCATAGTTGTACCTTAAAGGTGCATAAATGTACCTTAAAGGTGCATAAATGTACCTTAAAGATGCATAAATGTACCTTAAAGGTGCATAAATGTACCTTAAAGATGCATAGTTGTACCTTAAAGATGCATAGTTGTACCTTAAAGGTGCATAGTTGTACCTTAAAGGTGCATAGTTGTACCTTAAAGGTGCATAGTTGCACCTTAAAGGTGCATAAATGCACCTTTTAAAGGTGTATGATTGTACCTTAAAGATGTATTTTTGTACTTTTAAGGGAAGATGTGCTAAGCTTGTACCTTAGGGAATTACAAGCCAGTTGCAGCTAACAGGTGCTAGTTTGGGAGTTATACTTTAATACTTATTATTATTATTATTATTATTATTATTATTATTATAAGGTATTTCTAACCCTTGTGTTGTCCTCCCGGGTCAAAAAGATTAACACTTAACACTTTTTTTACCCTTTTTTTTTTTACATTTTCAACACATTTTTATTTCACTACCACCACCTTTCTAGTTTTACTACTTTCTGGAATCCATGATCAATAACTCATTTATATAGAATTATACCTAATATTTGAGCCAATCAAAAATAATTATTTTGACTAATAGTTAAGATAAGAGGATGTTGAGTGGATGCTGATTTGAAATCACTTCATTTTACAGCCGAAATTCAATGAAAGTGATTAATTGTATTTCAAACAGCGTTGCATGGAATCCGTCCTTTCTTTGTGGTAATTTGGTTAAAATTAATATTTCTGATTTAGACATTTTTTAAAGTAGGTCGAATTTGACCCGAGGACAACGGGGGGGTTAAATACGTCAAGTTCACACATTGTTTACGGACATCTGAGTCGAGATTAGGAGTCATTACTGACTGTGTTATGTAAATTAAGTTAAATTACAGATAATCTTGGAGGTAACCATATATTCGTGGATTTTTGATTTTTATCTACAGCAGTTGAACTTTTCCAGCACTTAAAAAAAGAGAAATTAGATGGTTTACAGAAGTTATGAAATCAGTTTGCTGGTTAGGAAGAAAGTCATGATGAATTAAAGTATTACGTGATTTGTAGTTAAAGTGTAATTTTGGTATTTTTCAGCCTGGGCCCTGTTTTACCCACTAATGTGAACACAAATCTTAAAGAATAGTCCAGTATTGAGTGAGAGTTATTTTATTGAGTGTGTGACATTATGGGATGGATCACTACTTTTAGTGTGTATAGAGCTGCATATCTCCACCAGACTCCATGTAAATAATCACTACTTTTAGTGTGTATAGAGCAGCATATCTCCACAGCTCTATACACACTAAAAGTAGTGATTATTAACATGGAGTCTGGTGGAGATATGCTGCTCTATACACGCTAAAAGTAGTGATTATTTACATGGAGTCTGGTGGAGATATGCTGCTCTATACACACTAAAAGTAGTGATTATTTACATGGAGTCTGGTGGAGATATGCTGCTCTATACACGCTAAAAGTAGTGATTATTTACATGGAGTCTGGTGGAGATATGCTGCTCTATACACACTAAAAGTAGTGATTATTAACATGGAGTCTGGTGGGTTTGGTGATGGTGATTTCTGTTTCATGTTAAACTAAAAGGATCTTCCTCTTTAACTAAAAGGTCTATCTCTGTAGGGATCCATCCCATAATGTTGTCATACAGTTAGAATAATAATCTGAGTCTGTCCGCAGCAGCAGAGTTTTTAGTGGACGCTGACTGATGCTGAACATCTGTCCAGTAGGTCCAGGTTGAAAATGATCAAAGTTAAGTGGCTGAAACATGGAAGATGCAGTTACTTATGATACGTGAAATATTTAATTTTATTTGTTGAAGTGTTCCTTGAACTTCTCTCTTGGTTTTTAACCCTCTTGTTGTCCTCAGGGTCAAATTTGACCCATTTTCAAAAAGTTTCTAAATCAGAATTTTGGGTTTCCTTCAAACAAATTGTAAAAATAAATAACGTGGATGTTTCCCTACGACGCTCCTCACACGTTAAATAACTGATCAGTTCACTGTTTTTATTAAATTTGGGAGTTTTATTTAAGTTATAGCATTAAAAAAAAAAAAAAAAAGTGACAACAAAAATAACCAAAAAAATGCTGAAAAAATCGACATAGACATTGTAAAAAGTGAAAAAGAACTTCGGGAAAAGTTAGAAAACGCCACAAAGTGACGTCAAAAACTTCAAAAAAAGTGAAACAAATGTCTTAACGAGGTTTTACCTTCAGACCTGGACCCAGAGAAACTAGATGGAACTGAAAAACTGAAATTTCAACATTTTGTTGTTCTTTTTCTCCACTTTTTCCTATTTTTTGTCACTTTTTTGACATTTTTTAAATTATGTTTTAGTCCATTTTTAACAATATTTTTGATGTTTTTACGTCACTTTTCCGATTTTTTTGGGTCAATTTTTTCAGTATTTACCCTCCTGGTGTCCTCGGGGCAAATCTGTCCCTTTCATAAAAATCTATATCTGAAATATGAGTTTCTTTTTAACTTTAATTCATCTGATCTTAACTATTAGTCAGAATAATTCATAATTTCTACTTTTTAACTCTAATATCAGGTATAATTCTATATAAATGAGGGTTAATATCAGGTATAATTCTATATAAATGAGGGTTAATATTAGGTATAATTCTATATAAATGAGGGTTAATATTAGGTATAATTCTATATAAATGAGGGTTAATATCAGGTATAATTCTATATAAATGAGGGTTAATATTAGGTATAATTCTATATAAATGAGGGTTATTATCAGGTATAATTCTATATAAATGAGGGTTAATATCAGGTATAATTCTATATAAATGAGGGTTAATATCAGGTATAATTCTATATAAATGAGGGTTAATATTAGGTATAATTCTATATAAATGAGGGTTAATATCAGGTATAATTCTATATAAATGAGGGTTAATATCAGGTATAATTCTATATAAATGAGGGTTATTGACCATGAATTCCAGAAAATATAAAACTAGTAAGATGGTGGTAGTGGAGACTAAAAAAAGTCTGAAAAAGGGACGAAAATGACGATTTTTGGTCTGTTTTTGACCCGGAGACAACGCGAGGGTTAAAGAAAGAATGTTTTTGTTGATTTTTCCAAAGTTTCTGATGTTTTTACATCACTTTTCTGATTTTTTTGGTCACTTTTCAGCATTTAAAAGAATAATGTTTTTGTTGATTGTTGCGTTCTTTTGTCATAGTTCTGATATAGAAAGATTTTGGAAATGGGTCCAATATGACCCGAGGACGACAGGACGGTTATGTAGTTTAACGTAGTTTAACGTAGTAAAAACATAGTAAAAACGTAGTTTAACGTAGTTTAATGTAGTTTAACGTAGTAACGTAGACCTGCCTTAACGTGACTGTTGACATTCTGTTTTTATCCAAAACCTCAATCTTCATCTGCCAACACACACTTATTATTATAATTATCATTATTAATATTATTATTATCATTATTATTATTATGATTATTATTATTAACTATTACTGATTTCATCAAACTGCATCATGGACTTCATGTATTGTTGTTTTTATATTAAATATGAAAGTGTTTTGGGATTTTGTGTAATTTATGTTTTTATTTGCATCTAAGAATAAATATATTAATGAGCCGAGTGGCGTGTTATCTGGACGCGTTATGATCTGTTCACGTGTACGTCCAGACACACACACACACACACACACACACACACACACACACACACACACACACACACACACACACACAGACACACACACACACACACACACACACACACACACACACACACACACACACACACACACACACACACACAGCCCCATGCAGGGTACCATGCAAGTCACCATGCAGGGTACCATGCAGGGTACCATGCAGGGCACCATGCAGGGTACCATGCAGGGTACCATGCAGGGCACCATGCGGGGCACCATGCAGGGCACCATGCAGGGTACCATGCAGGGCCCCATGCAGGGCACCATGCGGGGCACCATGCAGGGCACCATGCAGGGTACCATGCAGGGCACCATGCAGGGCTCCATGCAGGGCACCATGCAGGGCACCATGCAGGGTACCATGCAGGGTACCATGCAGGGCACCATGCGGGGCCCCATGCAGGGCACCATGCAGAGTACCATGCGGGGCCCCATGCAAGGTACCATGCAGGGCCCCATGCAGGGCACCATGCAGGGTACCATATGGGGTACCATGCAGGGCCCCATGCAGGGCACCATGCGGGGCACCATGCAGGGTACCACACGGGGCACCATGCGGGGCACCATGCAGGGTACCACACGGGGCACCATGCAGGGCACCATGCAGGGCCCCATGCAGGGCACCATGCGGGGCACCATGCAGGGTACCATGCAGGGCACCATGCAGGGCACCATGCAGGGTACCACACGGGGTACCACACGGGGTACCACGCGGGGCACCATGCAGGGCACCATGCAGGGTACCACGCGGGGCACCATGCGGGGCGACATGCGGGGCACCACACGGGGCACCATGCAGGGTACCACGCGGGGTAGAATGTGGAACATCATGCGGGGCCCCATGCAGGGTATCATGCGGGGTACCATGCAGGGCCCCATGCAGGGCCCCATGCAGGGCCCGTGCGGGGCCCCATGCAGTTGCTGATAGCAGTAATAAATCCTTTAATTTAGTCCAGATTGAGTCCAAAGACTTCATCGTTAAACTGGCCGTGCTGAAGGAAGTCGTCCTGCTGCGGTCTCTATTTTTAACCCTCTCCCAGAGGCACTAATCCAATAAAGGGAGCGTGAGAGCCCTAAGGACTGAATCCCGGCGAGGACACGCACCCACAGGTGCTCCGGCTCATCCTTTCACTGCAGGTCGAAGCGACAATGAAGATTTAACGAGGAACAACAACCTGGATTAAAAGGTTTCCTGGAGGTCGTCTTAGACGGGAAATACTGTGAAGTATCTTTTAGTTTAGTAATACTTTAAAGAGAAAAGAGTCTGGTCCTGGTCGGTGCTTCAAATGAAGTTAAATTAAATTAAATCATAATAAATTAAATTAAATTAAATTAAATTAAATTAAATTAAATTAAATTAAATTAAATTAAATTAAATTAAATATATTAAGTTATATTAAAGCTGCATGCATCATGAGTGTTGTTATTGTGTTGTTATTGTGTTGTTATTGTGTTGTTATTGTGTTGTTACTGTGTTGTTATTGTGTTGTGTAATTCACACTGCGGCCTGTGGGGGCAACAGGACAACATGAAGCTGAACAACTAAAGAAGAGCAGAGTCAGTAGTAGTAGTAGTATGTTCCCTGTGTACTGCAGCAGTAGTAGTAGTAGTATGTTCCCTGTGTACTGCAGTAGTAGTAGTATGTTCCCTGTGTACTGCAGTAGTAGTAGTATGTTCCCTGTGTACTGCAGTAGTAGTAGTATGTTCCCTGTGTACTGCAGTAGTAGTAGTAGTATGTTCCCTGTGTACAGCAGCAGTAGTAGTATGTTCCCTGTGTACTGCAGTAGTAGTAGTATGTTCCCTGTGTACTGCAGTAGTAGTAGTATGTTCCCTGTGTACAGCAGTAGTAGTAGTATGTTCCCTGTGTACTGCAGCAGTAGTAGTATGTTCCCTGTGTACTGCAGCAGTAGTAGTATGTTCCCTGTGTACTGCAGCAGTAGTAGTATGTTCCCTGTGTACTGCAGCAGTAGTAGTATGTTCCCTGTGTACTGCAGCAGTAGTAGTATGTTCCCTGTGTACTGCAGCAGTAGTAGTATGTTCCCTGTGTACTGCAGCAGTAGTAGTATGTTCCCTGTGTACTGCAGTAGTAGTAGTATGTTCCCTGTGTACAGCAGTAGTAGTAGTATGTTCCCTGTGTACTGCAGCAGTAGTAGTATGTTCCCTGTGTACTGCAGCAGTAGTAGTATGTTCCCTGTGTACTGCAGTAGTAGTAGTATGTTCCCTGTGTACTGCAGTAGTAGTAGTATGTTCCCTGTGTACTGCAGTAGTAGTAGTATGTTCCCTGTGTACTGCAGTAGTAGTAGTACCCTATGTTCCCTGTGTACTGCAGTAGTAGTAGTATGTTCCTTGTGTACTGCAGTAGTAGTAGTAGCCTATGTTCCCTGTGTACTGCAGTAGTAGTAGTATGTTCCCTGTGTACTGCAGTAGTAGTAGTATGTTCCCTGTGTACTGCAGTAGTAGTAGTATGTTCCCTGTGTACTGCAGTAGTAGTAGTATGTTCCCTGTGTACTGCAGTAGTAGTAGTAGCCTATGTTCCCTGTGTACTGCAGTAGTAATAGTATGTTCCCTGTGTACTGCAGTAGTAGTAGTATGTTCCCTGTGTACTGCAGTAGTAGTAGTAGCCTATGTTCCCTGTGTACTGCAGTAGTAGTAGTATGTTCCCTGTGTACTGCAGTAGTAGTAGTAGCCTATGTTCCCTGTGTACTGCAGTAGTAGTAGTATGTTCCCTGTGTACTGCAGTAGTAGTAGTATGTTCCCTGTGTACTGCAGTAGTAGTAGTAGCCTATGTTCCCTGTGTACTGCAGTAGTAGTAGTATGTTCCTGTGTACTGCAGTAGTAGTAGTATGTTCCTGTGTACTGCAGTAGTAGTAGTATGTTCCCTGTGTACTGCAGTAGTAGTAGTATGTTCCCTGTGTACAGCAGTAGTAGTAGTATGTTCCCTGTGTACTGCAGTAGTAGTAGTATGTTCCCTGTGTACTGCAGTCGTAGTAGTAGTATGTTCCCTGTGTACTGCAGTAGTAGTAGTATGTTCCCTGTGTACTGCAGTAGTAGTAGTATGTTCCCTGTGTACTGCAGTAGTAGTAGTATGTTCCCTGTGTACTGCAGTAGTAGTAGTATGTTCCCTGTGTACTGCAGTAGTAGTAGTATGTTCCCTGTGTACTGCAGTAGTAGTAGTATGTTCCCTGTGTACAGCAGTAGTAGTAGTATGTTCCCTGTGTACTGCAGCAGTAGTAGTATGTTCCCTGTGTACTGCAGCAATAGTAGTATGTTCCCTGTGTACTGCAGTAGTAGTAGTATGTTCCCTGTGTACTGCAGTAGTAGTAGTATGTTCCCTGTGTACTGCAGTAGTAGTAGTAGCCTATGTTCCCTGTGTACTGCAGTAGTAGTAGTATGTTCCCTGTGTACTGCAGTAGTAGTAGTAGCCTATGTTCCCTGTGTACAGCAGTAGTAGTAGTAGCCTATGTTCCCTGTGTACTGCAGTAGTAGTAGTATGTTCCCTGTGTACTGCAGTAGTAGTAGTATGTTCCCTGTGTACTGCAGTAGTAGTAGTATGTTCCCTGTGTACTGCAGCAGTAGTAGTATGTTCCCTGTGTACTGCAGTAGTAGTAGTATGTTCCCTGTGTACTGCAGTAGTAGTAGTATGTTCCCTGTGTACTGCAGTAGTAGTAGTAGCCTATGTTCCCTGTGTACTGCAGTAGTAGTAGTATGTTCCCTGTGTACTGCAGTAGTAGTAGTATGTTCCCTGTGTACTGCAGTAGTAGTAGTAGCCTATGTTCCCTGTGTACTGCAGTAGTAGTAGTATGTTCCCTGTGTACTGCAGTAGTAGTAGTATGTTCCCTGTGTACTGCAGTAGTAGTAGTATGTTCCCTGTGTACAGCAGTAGTAGTAGTATGTTCCCTGTGTACTGCAGTAGTAGTAGTATGTTCCCTGTGTACTGCAGTCGTAGTAGTAGTATGTTCCCTGTGTACTGCAGCAGTAGTAGTATGTTCCCTGTGTACTGCAGTAGTAGTAGTATGTTCCCTGTGTACTGCAGTAGTAGTAGTATGTTCCCTGTGTACTGCAGTAGTAGTAGTATGTTCCCTGTGTACTGCAGTAGTAGTAGTATGTTCCCTGTGTACTGCAGTAGTAGTAGTATGTTCCCTGTGTACAGCAGTAGTAGTAGTATGTTCCTGTGTACTGCAGTAGTAGTAGTATGTTCCCTGTGTACTGCAGTAGTAGTAGTATGTTCCCTGTGTACTGCAGTAGTAGTAGTATGTTCCCTTTGTACTGCAGTAGTAGTAGTATGTTCCCTGTGTACAGCAGTAGTAGTAGTATGTTCCCTGTGTACTGCAGTAGTAGTAGTATGTTCCTTGTGTACTGCAGTAGTAGTAGTATGTTCCCTGTGTACTGCAGTAGTAGTAGTATGTTCCCTGTGTACTGCAGTAGTAGTAGTATGTTCCCTGTGTACTGCAGTAGTAGTAGTATGTTCCCTGTGTACTGTAGTAGTAGTAGTATGTTCCCTTTGTACTGCAGTAGTAGTAGTATGTTCCCTGTGTACAGCAGTAGTAGTAGTATGTTCCCTGTGTACTGCAGTAGTAGTAGTATGTTCCCTGTGTACTGCAGTAGTAGTAGTATGTTCCCTGTGTACAGCAGTAGTAGTAGTATGTTCCCTGTGTACTGCAGTAGTAGTAGTAGTATGTTCCCTGTGTACTGCAGCAGTAGTAGTAGTATGTTCCCTGTGTCAGCAGTAGTAGTAGTACTAGTGTATTTATTGTTGAATCCTTTACTTTAAGAAGTTTTATTCCGTGAGGCAGCAGGAGACTAAAATATCACTACAACATCACAGTAGTATTTCACAGTATTGTCTAACATTCAGCAGTTTTTCTGGCCCCAGGTGTGTATAAGTATCATGAAGTATTTGTATAAGTATCATGAAGTATTTGTATAAGTATCATGAAGTATTTGGAGTCATTGGTCGCTGAAGTCCGTGAAGGCGGGGAACCAGTAGCTGTCCTTCCTCTCAGACCTCCGGGTCCGGGGCTGGTTCTTCAGGCGCTGGACTCGGCTGATCCAGCAGACCTGAGCGGCCGCCAGACCGATCATGCAGACCTGCCGGGGACGGGGACGGGGTCGGGACGGGACGGGGACGGGACGGGATGGGGGACGGGGACGGGACGGGTCGGGACGGGGACGGGGACGGGGGACGGGGACGGGGGGGACACATCACACATATTCTCATTTTATATTTCCATGGTTTAACGTCGGAGAAAACTTCAAAAAACAACAAAAACGTCCAAAAAAACAGAAATAATCAACAAAGACATCGTAAAAAGTGAGAAAGAACTTCGGGAAAAGTTAAAAAACGTCAAAAAGTGACAACAAATGTCGGAGAAAGCTTCAAAAACTTCAAAAAACAACAAAAACGTCCAAAAAAATCAAACAGAGAACTTTGGGAAAAGAGACAAAATGTGTTAACGAGGTTTTACCTTCAGACCTGGACCCAGAGACACTAGATGGAACTGAACACTGATTTCAACATTTTGTTGTTCTTTTTCTTCACTTTTTCCTATTTTTTGTCACTTTTTTGACGTTTTTATAATTATGTTTTAGTCATATTCTTATTTTATATTTCCATGGTTTCATTTTCTAAAACACAATTTATTGATTGATAGAAAAATTATTGAAATATTGAAAAAGTTACACTTTTCATTCAAGATGTCTGACGTTGACACTTTTTTGTCCCAATATTTTTCTGCGTTTTTTTTGTCACTTTTTTTGAAGTATTTGTCAATAATTTGTGCACTTTTTGACGTTTTTATCACTTTTTTTAAAAAAATTGTCACTTTTTTTGACGCTTTTGTCACTTTTTCAGATTTTTTTTTCACTTTTTTTGAAGTATTTGTCAATAATTTCTGCACTTTTTGACGTTTTTATCACTTTTTTTAAAAAAATTGGCATTTTTTTACGTTTTTGTCACTTTTCAGATTTTTTTGTCACTTTTTTTGAAATATTTGTCAATAATTTCTGCACTTTTTGACGTTTTTATCACTTTAAAAAAAAAGTTTTTTTCAGTTTCCATAAATTTTTGTTTAGGTTGTTTTCACTTTTTTCACTTTTATTATGAAGATTATCCTGATGTTTTTCTCCCTTTTACAGATGTTTTTGTCACTTTTTTCAAAGTTTCTGTCAATATTTTTCTGTGCTTTTTTTCAGCTTTTCCCAAGTTTTTGTTATTTTTTCCCAAATTTTCTGTCACTTTTTTTTTTCTTTAATATTGTCAATTTTCTTTAAGTTGTTATCACTTTTTTCACATTTTTCATTAAGATTATTCTGATGTTTTTGTCACTTTTTTCAAAGTTTCTGTCAATAGTTTCTTCCCCTTTTTTGATGTTTTTGTCCCTTTCCCCTGAACCGTCCCAGGCCCCCCACTGGCTGCTCACCTCGAGCAGCAGCAGGCCGCCGGTCAGCCCGGCCACCAGCAGCAGGTGGTTCTGGACCCACCAGACCATCTTCTCCAGGCAGCCGAAGGGAAAGATGCCCTGAACGCCGTAACGCGCCTCCGGCTTCTGCTTCTGCTTCCCATAACCACACATGGTGTTCAGTACCGTCTGCAGAAGGAAATAACCACATACTAAGGTTGCACGTTGTCAATTTGTGTCACTAAAAGTTGTGTTGTTGCTGCTGACAGACTCAGATTATTCTTCTAAGTGTGTGACAACATTATGGGATGGATCCCTACAGAGATAGACCTTTTAGTTAAAGAGGAAGATCCTTTTAGTTTAACATGAAACAGAAATCACCATCACCAAACCCACCAGACTCCATGTAAATAATCACTACTTTTAGCGTGTATAGAGCAGCATATCTCCACCAGACTCCATGTTAATAATCACTACTTTTAGTGTGTATAGAGCAGCATATCTCCACCAGACTCCATGTTAATAATCACTACTTTTAGTGTGTATAGAGCAGCATATCTCCACCAGACTCCATGTAAATAATCACTACTTTTAGCGTGTATAGAGCAGCATATCTCCACCAGACTCCATGTTAATAATCACTACTTTTAGTGTGTATAGAGCAGCATATCTCCACCAGACTCCATGTAAATAATCACTACTTTTAGCGTGTATAGAGCAGCATATCTCCACCAGACTCCATGTAAATAATCACTACTTTTAGCGTGTATGGAGCAGCATATCTCCACCAGACTCCATGTAAATAATCACTACTTTTAGCGTGTATAGAGCAGCATATCTCCACCAGACTCCATGTAAATAATCACTACTTTTAGTGTGTATAGAGCAGCATATCTCCACCAGACTCCATGTAAATAATCACTACTTTTAGCGTGTATAGAGCAGCATATCTCCACCAGACTCCATGTAAATAATCACTACTTTTAGTGTGTATAGAGCAGCATATCTCCACCAGACTCCATGTTAATAATCACTACTTTTAGCGTGTATAGAGCAGCATATCTCCACCAGACTCCATGTTAATAATCACTACTTTTAGTGTGTATAGAGCAGCATATCTCCACCAGACTCCATGTAAATAATCACTACTTTTAGCGTGTATAGAGCAGCATATCTCCACCAGACTCCATGTAAATAATCACTACTTTTAGTGTGTATAGAGCAGCATATCTCCACCAGACTCCATGTAAATAATCACTACTTTTAGTGTGTATAGAGCAGCATATCTCCACCAGACTCCATGTAAATAATCACTACTTTTAGCGTGTATAGAGCAGCATATCTCCACCAGACTCCATGTAAATAATCACTACTTTTAGTGTGTATAGAGCAGCATATCTCC
>JABXJD010000403.1:147500-152500 GCA_013375575.1 Percina caprodes
AAGGAGGAAGAGGAGGAGGAGGGGTAAGAGGAAGAAGAGGAAGAGGTGGGGGAGGAGGGGGAAGAGGAGGAGAGGGAGGAGGAAGAGGAAGAGGAAGAAGAGGAAGAGGTGGGGGAGGAGGTGGAGAGGGAGGAGGAAGAGGAAGAGGAGGGGGAAGAGGAGGAGAGGGAGGAGGAAGAGGAAGAGGAGGGGGAAGAGGAGGAGAGGGAGGAGGAAGAGGAAGAGGAAGAAGAGGAAGAGGAGGAGCCGTCGAGAATGCTCCCAGAGTCTATGCTGACCGACCTCCCTTGTTGGCGGACCCCGGGTCCGTCTGTCTTCAGTCCCGCTCTCACAGGGGTCCTCGCTGACTACCTTCACTGCCGGTCTCCAGAGGGTCTCAGCCTGCACCAGCTGTCTCCAAAGAGGTTTTGCTTTCGTAGCCAATCACCTGAGGGGTAGTCATCGCTGCTAGCCGCAGACCCCAGTTCCAGAGTGCCCACTAGTCCCAGTTCCAGAGTGCCCACTAGTCCCAGTTCCTGACTCCCACTAGTCCCGGTTCCCGAGTGCCCACTTTCCCTGGTGCCCTCAGGCCCCAGTTCCAAAGAGCCCACTAGTTCCAGTTCCCGAGTGCCCACTAGACCCAGTTCCCGAGTCCCACTAGTCCCAGTTCCCGAATCACAATAGTTCCAGTTCCCGAGTCCCACTAGTCCCAGTTCCCGAGTCCCACTAGTTCCAGTTCCTGAGTGCCCACTAGTTCCAATTCCTGAGTCCCACTAGTCCCAGTTCCTGAGTCCCACTAGTCCCAGTTCCCAAGAGCCCACTTTCCCTGATGCCCTCAGGCCCCAGTTCCCAAGTGCCCACTAGTCTCAGTTCCCAAGTCCCACCAGTCCCAGTTCTTGAGTGCCCACTAGTCCCAGTTCCAGAGTGCCCACTAGTCCCAGTTCCCGATAGCCCACTAGTCCCAGTTCCTGACTCCCACTTGTCCCAGTTCCCGAGCGCCCACTTTCCCTGGTGCCCTCAGGCCCCAGTTCCCGAGTCCCACTAGTCCCAGTTCTCAAGTCCCAGTTCCCGAGTCCCACTAGTCCCAGTTCTCAAGTCCCACTAGTCCCAGTTCCCGAGTCCCACTAGTCCTAGTTCTCAAGTCCCACTAGTCCCAGTTCTCAAGTCCCACTAGTCCCAGTTCTCAAGTCCCACTTGTCCCAGTTCCCGAGTCCCACTAGTCCCAGTTCTCAAGTCCCACTAGTCCCAGTTCCCGAGTCCCACTAGTCCTAGTTCTCAAGTCCCACTAGTCCTAGTTCTCAAGTCCCACTTGTCCCAGTTCCCGAGTCCCACTAGTCCCAGTTCTCAAGTCCCGCTAGTCCCAGTTCCCGAGTCCCACTAGTCCCAGTTCTCGAGTCCCACCAGTCCCAGTTCCCCTGTGAACTCCCCTCCCTCCCTCCCTCACTTTAATCCTCCTTTTCTTCTCTCCCCCCTCCTTCTCTCCCTCCCTCCTTCACTCCCTCCCTCCCCCCTCGCTTCTTCCCTCCCTTCCTCCCTCCTCCCTTTAATCCCCCGTTAAAGCAGATTGCCCCTGTCAGAGGATTAGAATCACTCAGCTGTGTTTTCCTCTCGGTTGCCGGTCTTCGTCCCCCGTCTCCTCCGTTATTTGAGAACCTGATTGAGGACGCCCCCCCCCCCGACCTGATTGAGGACCATGGGCCTGCGGGACATCCTGTCCTCCATCAGAGACCGGGTGGATAAGTTTCTGAATGAGAAGAACATGGTGACGGAGGTCCTGGGGAAGGTGGAGGAGAAAACCGGGATTAAGAAGAAGATCATCGTAGTCGGTACGTAGACCGGTTCCTCTGGTCCGGCCACCAAGAACAGTGGCTTATTAAATTAAATTAAATTAAATTAAATTTAAATTAAATGATAATATATTATGTTTTAATATATTAAATTAAATTAAATTAAATTAAATTAAATTAAATTAAATTAAATTAAATTAAATTAAATTTAAATAATAATATATTATGTTTTAATATATTAAATTAAATTAAATTAAATGATAATATATTATATTTTAATATATTAAATTAAGTTAAATTAAATTAAATTAAATGATAATATATTATGTTTTAATATATTAAATTAAATTAAATGATAATATATTATATTTTAATATATTAAATTAAGTTAAATTAAATTATAATATATTATATTTTAATATATTAAATTAAATTTTGATATATTATATTTTAATATTTTAAATTTTAATATATTATATTTTAATAAATTAAATTAAATGTAATGAAATTATATTTTAATATATAAAATTAAATTAAATTAAATTAAATTAAATTAAATTAAATTAAATTAAATTAAATTAAATTAAATTAAATTAAACTCTGTCCATCTCTCTGTCTCTCTTTCTCTGTCCTCCTGTCTCTATCTGTCTTTCTCTCTGTCTCTTTGTCTGTCTCTCTGTCCTTCGGTCTCTGTCTGTCTGTCTCTCTCTCTCTCTGTCTTTTTGACTGTCTCTCTGTAAGTCTCTTTATCCATCTCTCTGTCCTCCTGTGATGCCGAAGGGTTTGTCCTCTCGTCCATGTCTCGGGCCAGTAGAACCTGTGGGTTCATGGAGGTTGTAGTTTTGTAGTTTCAATGGTTGCCATGACGCTCTGCACCCAGGAAACATGGAGGAGACGATGAAGCAGTGAAAGGGTTAATGACCATGAAGCTGACATGATGTCAGAGGAGTGCCTGGTGCACAGCGTCCCCCAGCAGAGAGACAGACAGACAGACAGAGGGACACACAGAGAGACAGACAGACAGACACACAGAGAGACAGACAGACAGACAGACAGACAGACAGACAGACAGAGGGACACACAGAGAGACATGATGTCAGAGTAGTGCCTGGTGCACAGCGTACCCCAGCAGAGAGACAGACAGACAGACAGACAGACAGACACACAGAGAGACATGATGTCAGAGGAGTGCCTGGTGCACAGCGTACCCCAGTCTCAGCAGGAACGTTAGAGCAGAGAGACAGACATAGAGAGAGAGACAGACAGACAGACAGAGAGAGAGACAGACAGACAGAGAGAGAGACAGACAGACAGACAGACAGACAGAGAGACAGACAGACAGACAGACAGACAGACAGAGAGACAGACAGACTGAAACAGGAGGACAGACAGAGAGAGACAGTCAGACAGACAGACAGACAGAGAGACAAACAAACACCAGGCGGTCTCCATGTGTGAACGGCCACACTCAGAGGTAGGAGACTTTCTACAACTGTCTTCACTCTGGGGAGGGGGACAGGACTTTTACCCAGGAGAGCTGTGTGTGTGTCTCTGCATCGTGTCCCGTGTGTCCCGTGTGTCTCTGCATCGTGTCCCGTGTGTCTCTTCATCGTGTCCCGTGTGTCTGTCCAGGTGCCGTCTCGCTGACAGGACTCTACCTGGTCTACGGATATGGCGCCTCTCTCATCTGCAACCTCATCGGGTTTGTCTACCCGGCTTATTACTCGTGAGTATCATTTCCGTAATACGGGCCCTTTAATGTTCTTTGGGCCCTTTAAGGTTCGTTAATACGGGCCCTTTAATGTTCTTTGGGCCCTTTAATGTTCTTTGGGCCCTTTAATGTTCTTTAATACGGGCCCTTTAATGTTCTTTGGGCCCTTTAATGTTCTTTAATACGGGCCCTTTAATGTTCTTTGGGCCCTTTGATGTTCTTCGGGCCCTTTAATGTTCTTTGGGCCCTTTAATGTTCTTCGGGCCCTTTAATGTTCTTTAATACGGGCCCTTTAATGTTCTTTGGGCCCTTTGATGTTCTTCGGGCCCTTTGATGTTCTTTAATACGGGCCCTTTAATGTTCTTTGGGCCCTTTAATGTTCTTTAATACGGGCCCTTTGATGTTCTTTGGGCCCTTTGATGTTCTTCGGGCCCTTTGATGTTCTTTGGGCCCTTTAATGTTCTTTGGGCCCTTTAATGTTCTTTAATACGGGCCCTTTGATATTTTTCGGGCCCTTTGATGTTCTTCGGGCCCTTTGATGTTCTTCGGGCCCTTTGATGTTCTGTCCCAGAGTCAAAGCCATTGAGAGTGCGAGTAAGGAAGACGACACCAAGTGGCTGACGTACTGGGTGGTTTACGGAGTCTTCAGCATCGGGGAGTTCTTCTCAGATATCTTCCTCTACTGGTTCCCCTTCTACTACGCCTTTAAGGTGAGGAGACACACACACACACACACACACACACACACACACACACACACACACACACACACACACACACACACACACACACACACTCAGTGTGTTGCTGATGAGGATGAAGACATGGACATGTGTCCTGTAATGTTTGTCTCTTGTCCCCCGGTGGCTCCAGTGTCTCTTCCTGTTGTGGTGCATGGCTCCGGTGTCGTGGAACGGCTCCCAGATCATCTACGACAAAGTGGTTCGACCCATCTTCCTCCGCCACGAGGCCACGGTGGACAACATGGTGAGCGACCTCGGCGGCAGAGCCATGAACGCCGCCGAGAACCTCACCAGAGAAGGTACGCAGCATCAGTTTACCCACCAGACTCCATGTAAATAATCACTACTTTTATCAGCGTAGAACACACTTCATTCAAAGTGGACAGAAACTAAATAAAACTACCAAAAGCCGTCTTGGTTCATCTTTCCACTGTTCCACCAATCACCACTCTGGTCTGGTTGGAATAAACTCTTAATTCACCCATTTACATGTGGAGATATGCTGCTCTATACACGCTAAAAGTAGTGATTATTTACATGGAGTCTGGTGGAGATATGCTGCTCTATACACACTAAAAGTAGTGATTATTTACATGGAGTCTGGTGGAGATATGCTGCTCTATACACGCTAAAAGTAGTGATTATTTACATGGAGTCTGGTGGAGATATGCTGCTCTATACACGCTAAAAGTAGTGATTATTTACATGGAGTCTGGTGGAGATATGCTGCTCTATACACACTAAAAGTAGTGATTATTTACATGGAGTCTGGTGGAGATA
>JABXJD010000403.1:157500-177500 GCA_013375575.1 Percina caprodes
GTTAACATTAACATAGGCACAGGCTAATTACTGCTAACATGCTAGTTAACATTAACATAGGCACAGGCTAATTACTGCTAACTAACATGCTAGTTAACATTAACATAGGCACAGGCTAATTACTGCTAACTAACATGCTAGTTAACATTAACATAGGCTCAGGCTAATTACTGCTAACTAACATGCTAGTTAACTTTAACATATGCACAGGCTAATTACTGCTAACTAACATGCTAGTTAACATTAACATAGACACAGGCTAATTACTGCTAACTAACATGCTAGTTAACTTTAACATAGACACAGGCTAATTACTGCTAACTAACATGCTAGTTAACATTAACATAGACAGGCTAATTACTGCTAACTAACATGCTAGTTAACATTAACATAGGCACAGGCTAATTACTGCTAACTAACATGCTAGTTAACATTAACATAGACAGGCTAATTACTGCTAACTAACATGCTAGTTAACATTAACATAGACAAGCTAATTACTGCTAACTAACATGCTAGTTAACTTTAACATATGCACAGGCTAATTACTGCTAACTAACATGCTAGTTAACATTAACATAGGCACAGGCTAATTACTGCTAACTAACATGCTAGTTAACATAGACATAGACACAGGCTAATTACTGCTAACTAACATGCTAGTTAACATTAACATAGGCACAGGCTAATTACTGCTAACTAACATGCTAGTTAACATTAACATAGACACAGGCTAATTACTGCTAACTAACATGCTAGTTAACATAACATAGACACAGGCTAATTACTGCTAACTAACATGCTAGTTAACATAGACATAGACACAGGCTAATTACTGCTAACTAACATGCTAGTTAACATAGACATAGACACAGACTAATTACTGCTAACTAACATGCTAGTTAACTTTAACATAGGCACAGGCTAATTACTGCTAACTAACATGTCCATATGTCCCCCAGACTCGCCCCGCCCCCCCGACAGCGATGTGGACGTGCGGTTCCTGCAGTGTCGTCAGTTCCTGGAGTTGAACCAGCGGCTGCAGGCGGCCCGGGGGCGGCTGCTGGAGCAGAGGGAGGAGCTGCGAGTGGCGGGGGGGCGGCTGCAAAGCGACGTGGCGGAGGTCAAAGGTCAAACACTCTGACCCCCCCCCGTGTTACAGACTTCCTGTTGCCCCTGGAGCCTCCGACCTCTGACCCCGCAGGAAGTGGGTTGATGCTACAAGGGAAACGTGGAGCTTCCATCTGGAGCCTTAAATCAGACTCACACACACACACACACACCTACACACCTACACACACACACACACACACACCTACACACACACACACACACACACACCTACACACACACACACACTTACACACACACACACACCTACACACACACACACCTACACACACCTACACACACACACACACCTACACACACACACACACCTACACACACACACACCCACACACACCTACACACCCACACACCTACACACACACACACACACACACACACCTACACACCCACACACACACACAGGCAGTGTGGCCAGTGCCTGTCTGTAATAATTGTAATTTTATAATCAATAAAGAATATCAATTAAATTATTTTTTCACTTTTTTCAACATACTATACCTGACTGGCTAGTAGTCCTTACCTAGGTACTGTCAGGGCCCTCATACTCTGCTCCTGACTGGCTAGTAGTCCTTACCTAGGTACTGTCAGGGCCCTCATACTCTGCTCCTGGCTAGTAGTCCTTACCTAGGTACTGTCAGGGCCCTCATACTCTGCTCCTGACTGGCTAGTAGTCCTTACCTAGGTACTGTCAGGGCCTCATACTCTGCTTCTGACTGGCTAGTAGTCCTTACCTAGGTACTGTCAGGGCCCTCATACTCTGCTTCTGACTGGCTAGTAGTCCTTACCTAGGTACTGTCAGGGCCTCATACTCTGCTCCTGACTGGCTAGTAGTCCTTACCTAGGTACTGTCAGGGCCCTCATACTCTGCTTCTGACTGGCTAGTAGTCCTTACCTAGGTACTGTCAGGGCCTCATACTCTGCTCCTGACTGGCTAGTAGTCCTTACCTAGGTACTGTCAGGGCCTCATACTCTGCTCCTGACTGGCTAGTAGTCCTTACCTAGGTACTGTCAGGGCACCTCATACTCTGCTTCTGACTGGCTAGTAGTCCTTACCTAGGTACTGTCAGGACCTCATACTCTGCTCCTGACTGGCTAGTAGTCCTTACCTAGGTACTGTCAGGGCCTCATACTCTGCTTCTGACTGGCTAGTAGTCCTTACCTAGGTACTGTCAGGGCCTCATACTCTGCTCCTGACTGGCTAGTAGTCCTTACCTAGGTACTGTCAGGGCCTCATACTCTGCTCCTGACTGGCTAGTAGTCCTTACCTAGGTACTGTCAGGGCCCTCATACTCTGCTCCTGACTGGCTAGTAGTCCTTACCTAGGTACTGTCAGGGCCTCATACTCTGCTTCTGACTGGCTAGTAGTCCTTACCTAGGTACTGTCAGGACCCTCATACTCTGCTTCTGACTGGCTAGTAGTCCTTACCTAGGTACTGTCAGGGCCCTCATACTCTGCTTCTGACTGGCTAGTAGTCCTTACCTAGGTACTGTCAGGGCCCTCATACTCTGCTTCTGACTGGCTAGTAGTCCTTACCTAGGTACTGTCAGGGCCCTCATACTCTGCTTCTGACTGGCTAGTAGTCCTTACCTAGGTACTGTCAGGGCCCTCATACTCTGCTTCTGACTGGCTAGTAGGCCTTACCTAGGTACTGTCAGGGCCCTCATACTCTGCTTCTGACTGGCTAGTAGTCCTTACCTAGGTACTCATACTCTGCTCCTGACTGGCTAGTAGTCCTTACCTGATAATGAGCACATATGGGCATAAAGAAGATTTCAGTGTGAAATTAAAGGGCCAGTACGACTTGAAAGGTTACTTGGGCTTTTATTCAAACTCAAAACATGCTTTTGGAAACACAGTAGGGTCAGGTGTTAAATACAAAACCTTGATTTTATGCATGAACAGCCCCTGAATGTAGATAAATGCTCCTTCTGCCCCCCCCCCCTGAACACACATGGACAAGTGATGGTACAACTACAGAGAATATTCATCGTCTTTTATATTTGACTTCTTCTCCACCTATCACTACTTTTACAACATAGTTAAGCAGATATTAACACGTTCATAAAGAGGGCGCGGAGGACTCGAGGGACTCGAGGGACTCGGAGGACTCGGAGGACTCGGAGGACTCGGTCTCAAAGGGCTCGACTGTTACTGAATCATATTTTTGTTTCTTGACGGGAAAATACTCAACAGAAAACTGCCGCTTTGTTCATCTAAGCTGACAGTTACAGCCCTATAAAGAAGGGAAGTCCCGCCCCCTCTGGCCCTATAGAGAAGGGAAGTCCCGCCCCCTCTGGCCCTATAGAGACGGGAAGTCCCGCCCTATAGAGAACGGAAGTCCCGCCCCCTGATGTCCTATAGAGAACGGAAGTCCCGCCCCCCTTGGCCCTATAGAGAACGGAAGTCCCGCCCCCCTGATGTCCTATAGAGAACGGAAGTCCCGCCCCTTCACACATAAACACACACACACACACACACACACATTTGGTCTGACGAGTCTTTCTAATGACCTTCTTCACTCGCTAAATCATCTTTAATCACCCCCCACGGTGGACGTTGGAAGGGGCGGGACTTCCCCTCTGTAGTTCTTGCAGCACTTGAACACAGATGGCTAGTAATGCTTTCCTCTGGACATCAGCGTCTGTTAGCCCAAAGGTTACCAGGTGTGTGTGTGTGTGTGTGTGTGTGTGTGTGTGTGTGTGTGTGTGTACAGTGAATTTATCGGCATGCTGTCAGGAAGCAACACAGATTATTTTGCCCACCAGGAAGCTGTGAAGAGTTCGTATATCTTCATGTAATTTACACTGATGACGATTCCCCAGAATCAGCTGATAGGCTGTGAGATGATTATATAATAATATATAGTTAGAGGATTGGCTGTTCATAGTGATCATAGAGTCCAGCAGGCAGGGGGCGGGGGGGGGGGATACCATTTATACCGAGATAGCTATCCCATAATATTTCTGCTTGTTTAGGCCATTGCAGTGTGTAGCTGTAGCTGTGTGTGTGTTTTTGAAGGTGTGTGTGTAGCTGTTTGGAGCTGGAGCTGTGTGTGTGTGTGTATTGTGTGTCTGCATGTATGTGTGTGTGTTTGAAGGGGTGTGTGCATGTGTTTTTAGGTGTAGGTATGTATGTGTTTACAGGTGTGTGTGTTTGTGTGTTTGAAGGGGTGTGTGCGTGTGTTTTTAGGTGTAGGTATGTATGCGTTTACAGGTGTGTGTGTGTGTGTGTGTGTGTTTTTAGGTGTAGGTATGTATGTGTTTACAGGTGTGTGTGTGTGTGTGTGTGTGTGTGTGTGTGTGTGTGTGTGCGTGTGCTAACAGTGTATTGGATGCAGTTGAGTGTGAATGTACTGTGTGTACAAATACTTCACATATCAGTGTATTAGCAACAGTCTCCCACAGTTTGTACCTTTCCAGGTAAAAGTCCAGCCGAGTAATCCTTCAAAAGTTTGCATAATATGGTCTCATGTGGATTCTGTCCAGGAGAGCGGTGGTGGTCTATGTGCACGAATCAAGTTCATTGTCTTTTGCTTTATGTCTTCACTACAGTTCTACTAGGCAATGATTATTCTACAAATACAAAAGAAAGTACAAAAAGATGCTCTTCTGTTTCATGTGAGATTTTTCTCTGAGACGTTATTGATCTCAATGCATACATCCAACTCTGTATGAATGGTAGATGGAAGATCAGCTGTTCAGAGAGAAAAACATGAATGCAATGTCTGAACGGGGAAATTAAAGGTCAATATCTGAGGTATAGGGGGCAGCACTCTCCCGAACCTGTCCACCTGAGCACTGAGTTTCATTCAGGAACACAGTGTAGTCGTCCAGTAGTCCTCTCTCTATTGTAGGACTCACTTGTCCCCTGGCTTCTCATTGATTGGGGCTGCTTGGCTCTGTGTGTCTTGCGTGCAGCAGGAAATGGGGCTTGGTGTGTAATTAAATGGAGTGATTCGAGCGGCCTTGCTGGGGGATCCTTGGCGGAAATGGACGGCTCCACCCACATGGCTGTCGGACGTTCCCGTGGAGACGTTGCTGTGGCTCCTCGAGGAGACGTCTGAATCTCCGTCCTGGAGGTTACTCCCAGAAGGGACGTTGATCTTTCTGAGTAGCGCGAACCGGCCACTTCGTCGGAGATCGCTCGAGCGGATTCGACAGCCGGAGATGTGCTCGAGTTGGTCTTGTTGTTGGGGAAATCTTCGGTCTGGACTGTTGCATCGCTTGTCTTGCGAGATGCAAGTACAATGGTTGGCAGTTTCCCTGGAAGAGCTGGTGGCTTTGGCCGTTCCTCGTCAGGAGAAGGCGCCAGAGGTAATGCATTGGCTGGCAGAGTGCTTTTCAAGATTTGAGGCACATCTTCATCCCGGATCCTCCTCCAGGTAACTCTGTCATTCAGCCGGGATGCGGATCTCTGCCCCTTCTTCTTGGTGTCATCCTCGCTCTTGGCTCTGCCGCTCGAATCGGACGATGACGAGCGGAGGGAAGAGCGGCTGGTCACTCTGCTCAGTATGTTGATGCTCGGTGATGAGGCGTGACGTTTAAAGGTATCTTTGTCTTGTTGTTGCCTGGCTCGGACATTCTTCCGGCCCCTTTCGCTGAGCCACCCTGCAGGGACTTTCAGAGCTAGTTCTCCTGGCTGAGCGCCTTGCAGATAAGTCTTGTTCACTGGAGGTCGCCCTAGAGAGGGTTGGAGTCTGCTTCTGAAAGCCACGCTCTGGCCTCTGGACTTCTTGTCTTGGACCTTTTACTTGCACCCTTCTCTGGACTTCCTCTTCTTGTCTTGGACCTTTTACTTGCACCCTTCTCTGGACTTCCTTTTCTTGTCTTAGATCTTTTACTTGCACCCTTCTCTGGACTTGCACAGCCTTGAGTTCCTGACAGCGTGATGAGCAAAGGAAGACTGCCGAAGCTCCAGGAACTGCTCTGCGGGGGGATCCATTCTGAGATCGAGGCATGTTGCGTCCAGAGCCATCCCGCCTTAACGCAGTCTGGGATTCTTTAATGAAAGTTAGCTGTCTCAGGAATCCATTGCGCTCTGACTCACCACCGCTTGAATGGACAGAAGACATCCTGGACATTTCGAATCGATTGGTGGGGGGCACCTTTTTTCCGTTGACCTGATTGGTTTGTCTTCCATTGGTTTGGTTAGTTACCAGAGGCGACAGAGCTCTGGGCCTTACTGCATTTTGCATAAAAGGGATACGGACGGGTGACTTTTGAGTTTTGGGTGGAGGGGATTTTTGATTTTGATTCACAACAGGAGAGCGTCCCCTTCTTTCCGGGGGACTGCTAGCTGGTGAGGCATCCTTTTTCTTTGTCTGAATTGGGGATGTTATCTTCTTCTGTGACTGTTTGGATGGTGTAGAGCTTTGCGAAGATCCAGAGGATGAACTCTTTGGTATCCTTGGAGGCGGAGTAGAGCTCCTCTTTGGCAAAGACAGTTCAATATCCTGGGGGTAACCTAATCGATGAAGGCTCTTGGATCTGTGCTGAGCCAAGTTTGGGTTCTTTGGAGCATCTGTCTTGGTTGGTACTTTTCTGGGAGGAGGTATTTGTGATGGAGCCGCCTCTTTTATCGGTGTATAGATCACTGTCCTGCCTCGGAAAACCACTGGTAAGTTTGGAACTGGCTTGCGCTGTGCGAAGTCTAGAGGTTTATTTGCCTTTTTGTCTTTAGCAAATTTCCTTTCTTTGGGCGTAAAGCTGGATGTCGACATGAATGACAGGACTGATTCAGTCTCTTCAGAGGATGGGTCCTGAGACTTTGATGCCTGCAGCCCAGTGACTACACAATTAGCACCTTCTTGTATGGCTCTCCATTCAACACTGTTGAGGTCTGAATCTTTATCCCATGCCGTATCATCACTATCCATTTCCTCGTCCATGTTCCACCCATCAGAGGCCTTTTGTTTTTGAGTAGTTTCTGCCTTCCTCTTCCTGGCAGCAAGCTTCCTCCTCTGCTTGGGCATGGCAGACGTTATGCATTTCTGAAGGAGGTCATCCTCCGAATCCATGCTGACGGAGCTGGGCGAGCTTGGCTCTTCGTATTGGCTGTAAATGTTCATGTGCTTTGATTGTTTCACCATGTTCAGTGTTTTGTTGTGTCTGTTTTTGTACCATATTTGCTGGGCTTTTGATTCATGATCCTCAAACTCGGCATCACTCAGGGAACTAAGCGAGGAGCTCAGCGAGTAACAGGCCAGGGACTCGTCCTTTATCAGATTCTGTTTTATCCTGTGAAATCCTCTGGGGATCGCTTGGGAATTGTCAATCCTGCCAATATTTGTCATGCTCCGGGAGAGGGTATTTCTACTTGCCTCTCTGATCTGTTTTCTACTTGTTCGTTTCATTGCGTCATTTTCTTCATCATAGAAGCTGTTACTGTCCTCTGAAGAATGAGTCATTTGTCGAAAGATTGTTTTTCCTTTTGGCGATGCCATATTAAGGTTCCCGTCCTTGTTCTGCTTAATGACAGGCAGTTCTAGTTTCCGGCCTGGGCCTTGACATGGCCTCTTCTTTTGTTGGTTAGGAGACTGATCCCGAATTCTTTGGTTCGCCACCCTATCGGCTACCTCTTTGCTCTGCATTAGGACCCTCTGTGTGGGAACTATATGTTTGGTTGCTCGGTTGATTTGTATCTCAGGTGGATAGTTCATCTTGTTGGGTTTATGGAAGTGTGAGAATATCCTCAAGTCTTCGATCCTTTTTGCCTCGTCATCGAGGAATTCCTGTTTGTTGATACCTTTAGCTGTGCAGTCTTTAGCTCCCCTGTCCTTCACAGGATACTGAAGGGTTTCGTCACTAAGGGATGTTGTGCTGGAGAAGTTCACTGGAGTTCCTTCTGCAGAATCTGTCAACGAGGAATCATCCAGTTTGAAGTCCTTCTGCGGGATGACAATTCTTCTTCCAGGACACATTTGGGTTTTGCCATTGGGGAGCATCATGTACACGGGAAGATGTATCGGCTTTCGGATCTGGGAATTGAGAAGATGAGGAGGGATGGTGGTCACCAGCGAAGGTCTTACTTTTCTGAACTTGGAGGGCATTGCTGAGTTGATGCATTCCTTTAAGATTTCTATGTCATCGTCTGAATTGCCTTCACTATATCTCTCTCCTTGCTCCTCCTCGTCAGGGAAAGGAAGATTTTTGTCATTTTGCTGAAGTAGAGGGGTCAATTTCAGCTCCACATCTTTTTGAATGTAGTGTTCGTGAAGAGGCAGAGCACTTAAGCTCGAAGCACAAGAGAAGTTTTCAGTGGGCTTTTCCACAGTGAAGTAGATCATGGTGTCCAGGTCAGGAGGAAAGTTAAACCTCTCTTTGCAGTCGGCTATCTCCATGAACTTTCGCAGGCTGTGCTCCCATTGGCCTGCTATTCCTGTGGGCTGCGTTTCCGGTGCATTGGGCTCCACACAACATGGAGTTTTACTTCGACTAGGAGGCATGGTTTGCCCTGGGCTGTCGGGGAGATCACTAGGGCTTATTGTTCCATCAATCATCTCACTGCATGGATCACTCTGGATTGAGCTTGCAATAGAGGGAGACTCAAAGCTGCCCAGTGAACTGACTGAGCTACAGCGACTCATTACCAGGGGAGTCTCGTGGATGTAGTTCTCAGAGGAACTGGATGGAGATCTGTCTTCGAGTATGGCTGGCGACGCTCCTCTTAGGAACACCTTTTCCTTTTTGGCAACACAGGAAATCTGGACGGGATTGGTCTCTTTGCTGGGGAAGGTTTTGGAGTCAGTCATCAGCAGCTGACTGTCACTCAGATCCTCCAAGGTTTCATCATCCTCAGCTCTCTTCACCACTTCTCCATCCTCCACTTCTATTATTTCTAATGAGGAGTCACTCTCCAGCTCATTTTCACTTTGTCCATCCAGCGCGTCGTCTCCGGAAGAGAGGGAGGACAGAGAACTGCAGCGGGAGAAGCAAATCGGGGTGTTCTCCACTGAGTATTTCTGGAGCGTCTCCAATGGCCCGATGGTTGGGCTTCGGGTGGATGCCATTGGAGAAAACTTTGTTAAACTACCCCCAGTCATCACAGTAGGTACCCATGCTTGTCTCCTCATTGCTTGGGCAGCCTGAACGTTGATGGCCGTCTTTGCTACACCAAATTTGGCCACACTCTGAATGAGTGGGACCTGTTGATAAGACGGAGACAGTTTAATTGAAGTCATGCTGACGTCAGAGGAGACTTTAGTGGATACACTGACAGGCGTTTGTGCAGGTTGATCCTGGTTCTTTTCTTCTGCATCCGTGCTGCAGAGCTCCAGAGCAGTCACATCATTGTTTTCCACAGAATCTCTCTCCGGGATATGTTGCTGGTTAGTCTCATTCAGGACAGCAGGTCTTACATTAAGGTAATCTTGATGCGCCACCCTAAGATCAAGCTGGTTGGGTCGTTGTTGCATCAATAGAGCTTTTGGAGCAGGTCTCATCTGATCTTTGCTGCCGCAGTATCCATCACTGGTGCTTCCACTGTTCAGGCTGTCAGTTGATACACTTGTATGGGCAGTTTTGAGGCGTAAGAGTGCGTGGGCTCTATTGAGGCGTTCCCTGTGGGCCAAGCTGCTTGTGTCAGAGAGACGGCAGGGGGAGCATGATTTCGCCCGGGCTTCATTGAGTTCATCCAGTCCGTAAGGCCAGTCAGCCAAATGGTCTTCAGAGCTGAGGCTGAAACTGTCCTCGGAGGACGTGTGCATTGTGATGTCCTCCACTAACCTGTCGATCTTGGCAACCGTGTTGGTGATTTTTTTAGCTAGCTTCTCTGCAGCAGCGGACACGTCGTCCGGAGGTGCGTGTCTCTTCTCGGCCGCCTGGGGCATGTCCACGTCTCTCTCGGGTTCACTGTCCCTCTTCCGTGGCTGGTTCTGCAGGAAGTTAGAGTTGGTAAGGAACATGGACAGCATGGAGAAGCTCCCAGTGTCCAGGCTACCGGAGACGTTAGGGGCCTCGTCGTCGTCGAAACAACCAGAGTCAGATGCGTAATCCTTTGCCAGGCTCTCAATGTGCCGTAGCGGCTTGTTGATGGTCAGGTGCTTGGGACTCTGCTTCTCAAGCGTATCGAAAGTCTCCGCTAGGTGTTTGGCATCCAGCTCCGCCTCCAGAGCCTTCTGTTTCCTCATGTAGAGCGAGGGCATGCAGGAGCCGGGGGACACCACTGCAGCATCCTTATATTTCAGAGGGCGGTTAGTGAGCAGGTTCCTTAAAGCTGCGGCGCTGCCCATGGCGATCATCTTGTGCTTGGAGTGGATGAGGTTGCGCAGCATGCTAACCGCCCCCAGGTCCCACAGCAGCTCCTGGTCTTTGGGACTTCGGGCAGAAAGGTTCCAGAGGGTCCCGCAAGCGTTGCTCACGATGGTCAGACTGTGGGAGCGCAGGTGCTGCAGCAGAGTCTGGAGGCAGTTGTGGTCCCGGAGGATTTGCCTGTGAAGAAAGAAAGCAAAAGACATCTTAACCCTCGTGTTTTTTTCCCGTCAAAATGGAAATTCAACACTTTTGTTGAAGTTTTTTATCAATGTTAACTTTTTCTTATGTTTTTGTCCCTTTTTTCAACACTTTTAACACTTTTTTCAATGTTTGTAAATTTTTTTGACTTTCAACACTTACATAACACTAACTTATTAACTTTAGTTTTACAGTTATTTTTTGGAATTTATGGTCAATAAACCTCATTTATAGGAAATTATACCTAATGTTTGAGTTAGAAAAGCAGAAATTAGGCTGTCAGATGAATGTAGAGGAGTAACTAAGGTAACTAGTAACTAGTAACTAAAGGGACTAGTAACTAAAGCTGTCAGATGAACGTAGTGGAGTAACTAAAGTAACTAGTAACTAAAGTAACTAGTAACTAAAGCTGTCAGATGAATGTAGCGGAGTAACTAAAGTAACTAGTAACTAGTAACTAAAGTTACTAGGAGGGGTTATCTGAAAGCCCCTGAGTGGCTCTGGAGTCAGCGTTGGAGTCCCAGACCTGTAGTCCTCCCGTGTGGCGACCAGACTGGAGACGTTCCGGAGGATGCCCCCCCCGCTCTCGATGATGGCGAGCGAGTTGGTCTGGCAGCGGTACGTCAGCGTGCTGACCAGGAAGCCGAGGGCGCCGTCCACTGCGCACACGGACGCCTTGTTCTCAATGCTGTGGGCCGACAGGTTCCACAGGGCGCTCAGCAGGCTCTTCAGGGTCGACTCCTGGGGGGGCAACACAGGGATTATTGGGGGGGAGACTCCTGGGGGCACAACACAGGGTTTATTGGGGGAGACTCCTGGGGACACAACACAGGGTTTATTGGGGGGGAGACTCCTGGGGACACAACACAAGGTTTATTAGGGGGGAGACTCCTGGGGACACAACACAGGGTTTATTGGGGGGGAGACTCCTGGGGGCACAACACAGGGTTTATTAGGGGGCTCCTGGGGGCACAACACAGGGTTTATTGGGGGAGCCTCTTCATGGGGCTCTATATGTATGATATGTGTGTATATCTAAGATATATTTGTGTTATATGTGTGTATATGTGTGCTTGTTGTGTTATGGTTCTCTTGCTACTGGATGTCTAAAATTTCCTTTGGGATGAATAAAGTATCCATCCATCCATCCATCCATCCATCCATCCATCCATCCATCCATCCATCCATCCATCCATCCATCCATCCATCCATCCATCCATCCATCCATCCATCCATCCATCCATCCATCCATCCATCCATCCATCCATCCATCCATCCATCATATGGTATCTGCTGATTGTTGTCTTGTATGTCCTGTTCTTCGTGCCTCTTTAAATAAAGTTCTTCCAGCTGCGTTACCTTGGTAGCCTGCAGGGCGCAGGTCATCAGCGCAGACACGCAGCCGATGTCTCGGAGGACCTTCTTGCTGCTGATGTCGGCCCTCCAGGACAGGTTCCTCAGGATGCTGGAGACCACCTGGTGCAGCTCCTCGCTGTCGGAGGCCAGCTGGGCCACGAGCGCCTGCAGGCAGCTCTTCTTAGAGCACAGGGTGGCCTGGGGGGGGGGGGCAATAAAGATTTTCAGAAAACTGAACACTGCTGTCAACCAACTCTCTGTCACAGTCATTAATAAAGAAGTTATAGTATAATATGTCGAAAAAATAAGTTATAGTATAGTTTGTCAAAAAAAGTATAAAAAGTCATAGTATGTCAAAAAAGTATAAAAGTCATAGTATAGTATGTCAAAAAGTATAAAAGTCATAGTATAGTATGTCAAAAAAGTATAAAAAGTCATAGTATGTCAAAAAAGTATAAAAGTCATAGTATAGTATGTCAAAAAATATAAAAAGTCATAGTATAGTATGTCGAAAAAGTAAAAAGTCATAGTATAGTATGTCAAAAAATATAAAAAGTCATAGTATAGTATGTCGAAAAAGTAAAAAGTCATAGTATAGTATGTCAAAAAAGTATAAAAATCATAGTGTAGTATGTCGAAAAAGTATAAAAAGTCATAGTATAGTATGTCGAAAAAGTAAAAAGTCATAGTATAGTATGTCAAAAAAGTATAAAAAGTCATAATATAGTATGTCAAAAATATAAAAAGTCATAGTATAGTATGTCGAAAAAGTCATAGTATAGTATGTCAAAAAAGTATAAAAATCATAGTATAGTATGTCGAAAAATTAAAAGTCATAGTATAGTATATCGAAAAAATAAAAAGTCATAGTATAGTATGTCGAAAAATTAAAAGTCATAGTATAGTATGTCGAAAAAATAAAAAGTCATAGTATAGTATGTCGAAAAAATAAAAAGTCATAGTATAGTATGTCTAAAAGTATAAAAGTCATAGTATAGTATGTCAAAAATTATAAAAGTCATAGTATAGTATGTCTAAAAAGTATATAAAGTCATAGTACAGTATGTCAAAAATTATAAAAAGTCATAGTATAGTATGTCGAAAAAATAAAAAGTCATAGTCGAAAAAGTATAAAAGTCATAGTATAGTATGTCAAAATATATAAAAAGTCATAGTATAGTATGTCGAAAAGTATAAAAGTCATAGTATAGTATGTCAAAAAGTATAAAAGTCATAGTATAGTATGTCAAAAATAAAAAGTCATAGTATAGTATGTCAAAAGTATAAAAGTCATAGTATAGTATGTATAAAAAGTATAAAAGTCATAGTATAGTATGTCAAAAAATAAAAAGTCATAGTATAGTATTTCAAAAGTATAAAAGTCATAGTATAGTATGTCAAAAATTATAAAAGTCATAGTATAGTATGTAGAAAAAGTATAAAAAGTAATAGTATAGTATGTCAAAAGTATAAAAGTCATAGTTATAGTATGTCAAAAAGTATAAAAAGTCATAGTATAGTATGTATAAAAGTATAAAAGTCATAGTATAGTATGTCAAAAAGTATAAAAGTCATAGTATAGTATGTCAAAATTATAAAAGTCATAGTATAGTATGTCAAAAATTATAAAAGTCATAGTATAGTATGTCAAAAAAATAAAAGTCATAGTATAGTATGTCAAAAAGTATAAAAGTCATAGTATAGTATGTATAAAAAGTATAAAAGTCATAGTTATAGTATGTCAAAAGTATAAAAGTCATAGTATAGTATGTATAAAAAGTATAAAAAGTCATAGTATAGTATCTCAAAAAAATATAAAGTCATAGTATAGTATGTCAAAATTATAAAAGTAATAGTATAGTATGTCAAAAATTATAAAAGTCATAGTATAGTATGTCAAAAAGTATAAAAAGTAATAGTATAGTATGTCAAAAAGTATAAAAGTCATAGTTATAGTATGTCAAAAAGTATAAAAAGTCATAGTATAGTATGTATAAAAAGTATAAAAGTCATAGTATAGTATGTCAAAAAGTATAAAAGTCATAGTATAGTATGTCAAAAATTATAAAAGTCATAGTATAGTATGTCAAAAATTATAAAAGTCATAGTATAGTATGTCAAAAAAATAAAAAGTCATAGTATAGTATGTCAAAAAGTATAAAAGTCATAGTATAGTATGTATAAAAAGTATAAAAGTCATAGTTATAGTATGTCAAAAGTATAAAAGTCATAGTATAGTATGTATAAAAAGTATAAAAGTCATAGTATAGTATGTCAAAAAAATATAAAGTCATAGTATAGTATGTCAAAATTATAAAAGTAATAGTATAGTATGTCAAAAATTATAAAAGTCATAGTATAGTATGTCGAAAAAGTATAAAAAGTAATAGTATAGTATGTCAAAAGTATAAAAGTCATAGTTATAGTATGTCAAAAAGTATAAAAAGTCATAGTATAGTATGTATAAAAGTATAAAAGTCATAGTATAGTATGTCAAAAAGTATAAAAGTCATAGTATAGTATGTCAAAAATTATAAAAGTCATAGTATAGTATGTCAAAAATTATAAAAGTCATAGTATAGTATGTCAAAAAAATAAAAAGTCATAGTATAGTATGTCAAAAAGTATAAAAGTCATAGTATAGTATTTCAAAAGTATAAAAGTCATAGTATAGTATGTCAAAAATTATAAAAGTCATAGTATAGTATGTCGAAAAGTATAAAAGTCATAGTATAGTATGTCAAAAGTATAAAAAGTCATAGTATAGTATGTCAAAAATATAAAAAGTCATAGTATAGTATTTCAAAAGTATAAAAGTCATAGTATAGTATGTCAAAATATAAAAAGTCATAGTATAGTATGTCGAAAAGTATAAAAGTCATAGTATAGTATGTCAAAAATAAAAAGTCATAGTATAGTATGTCAAAAAGTATAAAAAGTCATAGTATAGTATGTCAAAAATAAAAAGTCATAGTATAGTATGTCAAAAATTATAAAAGTCATAGTATAGTATGTCGAAAAGTATAAAAAGTAATAGTATAGTATGTCAAAAATTATAAAAGTAATAGTATAGTATGTCAAAAAGTATAAAAGTCATAGTATAGTATGTCAAAAAGTATAAAAGTCATAGTATAGTATGTCTAAAAAGTATAAAAAGTCATAGTATAGTATGTCAAAAAATATAAAGTCATAGTATAGTATGTCAAAAATTATAAAAGTCATAGTATAGTATGTCGAAAAAGTATAAAAAGTAATAGTATAGTATGTCAAAAAGTATAAAAGTCATAGTTATAGTATGTCAAAAAGTATAAAAAGTCATAGTATAGTATGTATAAAAGTATAAAAGTCATAGTATAGTATGTCAAAAGTATAAAAGTCATAGTATAGTATGTCAAAATTATAAAAGTCATAGTATAGTATGTCAAAAAAATAAAAAGTCATAGTATAGTATGTCAAAAAGTATAAAAGTCATAGTATAGTATGTATAAAAAGTATAAAAGTCATAGTTATAGTATGTCAAAAAGTATAAAAGTCATAGTATAGTATGTATAAAAGTATAAAAAGTCATAGTATAGTATGTCAAAAAATATAAAGTCATAATATAGTATGTCAAAAATTATAAAAGTAATAGTATAGTATGTCAAAAATTATAAGTCATAGTATAGTATGTCGAAAAAGTATAAAAAGTAATAGTATAGTATGTCAAAAGTATAAAAGTCATAGTTATAGTATGTCAAAAGTATAAAAAGTCATAGTATAGTATGTATAAACAGTATAAAAGTCATAGTATAGTATGTATAAAAGTATGAAAGTCATAGTATAGTATGTCAAAAAGTATAAAAGTCATAGTATAGTATGTCAAAAAAGTATAAAAAGTCATAGTATAGTATGTCGAAAAGTATAAAAGTCATAGTATAGTATGTATAAAAGTATAAAAAGTCATAGTATAGTATGTCAAAAGTATAAAAGTCATAGTATAGTATGTCAAAAATTATAAAAGTCATAGTATAGTATGTCAAAAAAATAAAAAGTCATAGTATAGTATGTCAAAAAGTATAAAAGTCATAGTTATAGTATGTATAAAAAGTATAAAAGTCATAGTATAGTATGTCAAAAAAATAAAAAGTCATAGTATAGTATGTCAAAAAGTATAAAAAGTCATAGTATAGTATGTCAAAAAAATAAAAAGTCATAGTATAGTATGTCAAAAAGTATAAAAGTCATAGTATAGTATGTATAAAAAGTATAAAAGTCATAGTATAGTATGTCAAAAAAGTATAAAAAGTCATAGTATAGTATGTCAAAAAAAAATAAAAAGTCATAGTATAGTATGTATAAAAAGTATAAAAGTCATAGTATAGTATGTTATATATTATATTTTATGGAATATGTAATAAAATAACTGTATGTTATGAATGAAAGGAGTTGTTGGCGTGTGGTTGGCGTGTGGTTGGCGTGTGGTTGGCGTGTGGTTGGCGTGTGGTTGGCGTGTGGTTGCCGTGGAGACCTTGTTGGCGACGTCTCCGAAGGTGAGGTTGGTGACGGCCATGCCGGCGTAGCGGCGCAGCGCCAGGTTGATGGGGTCGCTCAGCGAGCCGTACATGTCCTGGTCCAGGTGGAGGAGGTCGGCCACCACCTGCAGCCCGCCTGCACCACCACAGACACACACATATTAATACACACACAACATATTAATACACACACACATATTAATACACACCACCTGCAGCCCGCCTGCACCACCACAGACACACACATATTAATACACACACAACATATTAATACACACACACATATTAATACACACACACATATTAATACACACCACCTGCAGCCCGCCTGCACCACCACAGACACACACATATTAATACACACACACATATTAATACACACACACATATTAATACACACACACATATTAATACACACCACCTGCAGCCCGCCTGCACCACCACAGACACACACATATTAATACACACACACATATTAATACACACCACCTGCAGCCCGCCTGCACCACCACAGACACACACATATTAATACACACACACATATTAATACACACCACCTGCAGCCCGCCTGCACCACCACAGACACACACATATTAACACACACACACATATTAATACACACACACATATTAATACACACCACCTGCAGCCCGCCTGCACCACCACAGACACACACATATTAATACACACACAACATATTAATACACACAACATATTAATACACACCACCTGCAGCCCGCCTGCACCACCACAGACACACACATATTAATACACACACACATATTAATACACACACACATATTAATACACACCACCTGCAGCCCGCCTGCACCACCACAGACACACACATATTAATACACACACACATATTAATACACACACACATATTAATACACACCACCTGCAGCCCGCCTGCACCACCACAGACACACACATATTAATACACACACACATATTAATACACACACACATATTAATACACACCACCTGCAGCCCGCCTGCACCACCACAGACACACACATATTAACACACACACACATATTAATACACACCACCTTCACCACCACCACAGACACACACATATTAACACACACACATATTAATACACACACACATATTAATACACACCACCTGCAGCCCGCCTGCACCACCACAACAGACACACACACACAACATATTAATACACACCACCTGCACCACCACAACAGACACACACATATTAATACACACACAACATATTAATACACACCACCTGCAGCCCGCCTGCACCACCACAACAGACACACACACAACATATTAATACACACCACCTGCACCACCACAACAGACACACACATATTAATACACACACAACATATTAATACACACCACCTGCAGCAACACAACAGACACACAAATATTAATACACACACAACATATTAATACACACCACCTGCAGCAACACAACAAACATACAAATATTAATACACACACACACACACACACACACACACACACACACACACACACACACACACACACACACACACACACACACATATATTAATACACACACCCTTCTGCAGCAACAAAACAGACACACAAATATGAATTCACACACAACATATCAATACACACACCTGCAACAACACAACACACACAACAATAGCATGTTGAAAAAAAACAAATGGAGAAGTCCTATTATAATATGTTGAACCATGTCCCATGGGGGGGGGTGGACCAGGTTTTGGGGGTTTCACCGACCTAGTTCGTTCATGGCGCGCCGGTACTCTTCTTCAAAGGAAAGCTTCATGATGGCGCACATGGCCTGACAGATCTGAGGGTCCACAGGTTCAGGGATGTCTGCAGAGACAAAGAGACGGGGGGACATCATCATGCTGCTCTATACACGCTAGAAGTAGTGATTATTAACATGGAGTCTGGTGGAGATATGCTGCTCTATACACGCTAGAAGTAGTGATTATTAACATGGAGTCTGGTGGAGATATGCTGCTCTATACACGCTAAAAGTAGTGATTATTTACATGGAGTCTGGTGGAGATATGCTGCTCTATACACGCTAAAAGTAGTGATTATTTACATGGAGTCTGGTGGAGATATGCTGCTCTATACACGCTAAAAGTAGTGATTATTTACATGGAGTCTGGTGGAGATATGCTGCTCTATACACGCTAGAAGTAGTGATTATTAACATGGAGTCTGGTGGAGATATGCTGCTCTATACACGCTAAAAGTAGTGATTATTTACATGGAGTCTGGTGGAGATATGCTGCTCTATACACGCTAAAAGTAGTGATTATTTACATGGAGTCTGGTGGAGATATGCTGCTCTATACACGCTAAAAGTAGTGATTATTAACATGGAATCTGGTGGAGATATGCTGCTCTATACACGCTAAGTAACTCCAGTAAGTTACTGTGAATTTCAGGTTAAATTTTTCACAGTGAACATGAGGGTTAAAGTTGACATGTCTCACCGGCGGTCTTGGTCCCCCCTGGGGACGGGGTCCCGGCGTGGCTCTCGATCCAGTCCCAGCCGCTGTCGCAGTACGTGCGGACCTGCTCCAGCAGGTGCAGCACCCTCATCTCGCGGCGCGCCTGGCCCTCGTCCGGCTGCGAGTAGATGATGTTGTGCAGGGCGGCGCTGGCTCTGGATCTGGCGTCTCGGCTGCAGCCTGTCTCCGCGGGTCCACCTGGGGCCTCGTGGAGGATCTGGACCAGGAGGGGGACGCAGCCAGACTTTCTCATGGCTATGCAGCTGTCCTGAGAGCTGGACAGAGCCAGCAGGGTGCGGGACATCTCGTCCTTGTCTCTGTTAGCGAGCATGGAGAGAAGCCAGAACACCATCTCCACCTGCAGGGGGCGCAGGACAGGAACGTGAGCCAATACTAAGTATATATATATATATATATATATATATATATATATATATATATATATATATATATATATACACAATATATACACAGTATATATACAGTATATACACAGTATATATACAGTATACATACAGTATATATACAGTATATACACAATATATATACAGTATATACACAGTATATACACAGTATATATACAGTATATACACAATATATATACAGTATATACACAGTATATACACAGTATATACACAGTATACATACAGTATATATATATATACAGTATATATACAGTATATACACAATATATATACAGTATATACACAGTATATACACAGTATATATACAGTATATACACAATATATATACAGTATATACACAGTATATACACAGTATACATACAGTATATATATATACAGTATATATACATACATGAGGAATGTGAGTGGACAGCCATTTCTTAACCCTTTAATAACCCTTTATTAACCTTTATTAACCCTTTATGAACTCTTTATTAACCCTTTATTAACCTTTATTAACCCTTTATTAACCCTTTATGAACTCTTTATTAACCCTTTATTAACCTTTATTAACCCTTTATTAACCCTTATTAACCCTTTATGAACTCTTTATCAACCTTTATTAACCCTTTATGGACCCTTTATGAACCCTT
>JABXJD010000403.1:182500-187500 GCA_013375575.1 Percina caprodes
TTCGCACAATTAACACAAGGCAACGACAGAGTACACAAACTCTACACATAGGAGCGGGCAAGGGAGGAGAAAAAAACGTTCAAATATCTGCAGCGTCTCTAGGTCGGTTGGAGAGGCCGAGCTTCACAGCAGCCTCTGCCAGACGTCACCACAACCCTGATGCTAATTATTATAAGCTAAAGAGGAAGCTATCGTTTTTGTTATTTTGCAGTGTACTCTTAGTTTGCCACTAATCTAAAATCTTACTGAGACAGTCTATGCATCTGCAGAGCAAACAGAGGACAGGAAAGACTTTTCACATTTATCATGTTAAATATGATTTAATTTATTGGCATTTCAGATTTGATTCTTACTGTGGCTGTATATTTTTATTCCATATATGAAAATGCTTTGTATGTGTCATATTTCAACTAAAAGAACCACCACTTGTTGAAATGATGCAGTTTCCATTTTTTTAGTTGTTGTAGAGCTACTGATTAGCCTTAAGTATCTGAAATTCAGATTAATTTATGGGAATTTGAAAAAATCAAAATGATCTATCCAAAAACATTTGGTGTGATAATTTGCTTCCACATGCTTCCTAAGGACCATCACCTTTGGATCCCTTTATTTCTAATTCCCTCGTCTATATTTTGCTTATAATTTGACATGAAGCCTCATTGTTCTCTATTCTGATTCCGTTTACACTGTTTAAATTTTGATTCTGCATTATTCTTGATACATATGACACAGCTCTCTCTCAACAACGTGAATCTAGACCAGCAATGCTCTACTGCTTTTTTGAGGAGAGGAACAGAATCACAGCGGCAAAAATGCAGGATTTTCTTAATTTAAGATTTAACATATGTGGAAATGGTTCCGATTCTGTATGAAAGATGTGTAATTTTTAAGATCAGAGCGATATTTTCAAATATTTTGACAGCATATTATAAAAAATACATTGGTTTGACAGTGGCACAGTTATTTTGGTTACATGATTCTGTAGTTTTAATGTATTATTTTTTTCTTTGTGTTTTCGTCCTTAAGCCCAAAGCAACAACTTTCTACAGTTGACACAGTGCCCTCTCAAGCAGCAACTACAGCAAGCTGTGTCACAAGCAAAGCCATCTGGCTATTCAGGTAAAAAAAATTACATAAAATGTAATGTATACAAAAGTTGAAAGGACAATCTGATGTTATATCTATTCTAGTGATATGAATATAGCCCAAGAAATGCTGCTTCTCCATTATCCCTGGCATTAAAGTAACTTTGAGTATGATGCATTAATAGATTTCTTTGTATTTTACAGCCTCCACCGAAAAGTTCTCCTGCTACAGTATTTGATTTGAACGGCTAATGTAAGGTAAATCTAAAAACCTAGGTACCTCTCATTCTTAGTTTTAAGTTAACTTTTATACTGACATGAAAATCTAGTTCAGATGAAGTTTGATTTATTTCTGTCTGTATTTTTCAGATTTAAAAAAAGATGAAATGGCCTTGTAAAACATGTAGATTTGAAGCTGACACACGGACAGAACTGTTGAAACACTACAGACTAAGACATGGAATGGTTAGCCGTGGCCAGACAGTGCCTTGCCTTTATAAGGATTGCCCATGTTCATTTAAGACGTTCAATGCCCTTAATATTCATTTATCCAGGCAGCACCCTGAGGCAGTGACATCAAAAGAGATTCTATCTTTTAGTTGTGTCCTGTGCAGTTCCGCTTGTTTTGATTCAGAGAGGCAATATTTTGAACATCTTGTAAGCCATTTGAGGAGATTTGAAGTAGTTGCATGTGTATTCAAAAACTGCACCTTCAGCTCAAACATACAGGTAAAAGCCAGTAAATTAGAATATTTTGAAAAACTTGATTTATTTCAGTAATTGCATTCAAAAGGTGTAACTTGTACATTATATTTATTCATTGCACACAGACTGATGCATTCAAATGTTTATTTCATTTAATTTTGATGATTTGAAGTGGCAACAAATGAAAATCCAAAATTCCGTGTGTCACAAAATTAGAATATTACTTAAGGCTAATACAAAAAAGGGAGTTTTTAGAAATGTTGGCCAACTGAAAAGTAAGAAAATGAAAAATATGAGCATGTACAATACTCAATACTTGGTTGGAGCTCCTTTTGCCTCAATTACTGCATTAATGCGGCGTGGCATGGAGTCGATGAGTTTCTGGCACTGCTCAGGTGTTATGAGAGCCCAGGTTGCTCTGATAGTGGCCTTCAACTCTTCTGCGTTTTGGGTCTGGCATTCTGCATCTTCCTTTTCACAATACCCCACAGATTTTCTATGGGGCTAAGGTCAGGGAGTTGGCTGGCCAATTTAGAACAGAAATGCCATGGTCCGTAAACCAGGCACGGGTAGATTTTGCGCTGTGTGCAGGCGCCAAGTCCTGTTGGAACCTGAAATCTCCATCTCCATAGAGCAGGTCAGCAGCAGGAAGCATGAAGTGCTCTAAAACTTGCTGGTAGACGGCTGCGTTGACCCTGGATCTCAGGAAACAGAGTGGACCGACACCAGCAGATGACATGGCACCCCAAACCATCACTGATGGTGGAAACTTTACACTAGACTTCAGGCAACGTGGATCCTGTGCCTCTCCTGTCTTCCTCCAGACTCTGGGACCTCGATTTCCAAAGGAAATGCAAAATTTGCTTTCGTCAGAAAACATGACTTTGGACTTACCAGGTGAGACGCTTGTCGCGCTGTTTCTTGGTCAACAGTGGCTTGACACGAGGTATGCGGCAGTTGAAACCCATGTCTTTCAAGCGTCTCTTGGTGGTGGATCTTGAAGCACTGACTCCAGCAGCTGTCCACACCCTTTTTCACAATCTTGACTAGGCGCGGTGATCCCTATCGCTTGTACACTTTTTCTGACCACAGTTTTTCCTTCCCTTTGCCTCTCTATTAATGTGTTTGGACACAGAGCTCTGAGAACAGCCAGCCTCTTCAGCAATAACCTTTTGTGTCTTTCCCTCCTTGTGCAATGTGTCGATGGTCGCCTTTTGGACAGCTGTCAAATCTGAAGTCTTCCCCATGTTTGTGTAGGCTTCAGAACTGGACTGAGAGACCATTTAAAGCCCTTTGCAGGTGTTTTGAGTTAATCAGCTGATTACTTTGTGGCACCAGGTGTCTTCAAAATTTAACCCTTACACAATATTCTAATTTTGTGACACACGGAATTTTGGATTTTCATTTGTTGCCACTTCAAATCATCAAAATTAAATGAAATAAACATTTGAATGCATCAGTCTGTGTGCAATGAATAAATATAATGTACAAGTTACACCTTTTGAATGCAATTACTGAAATAAATCAAGTTTTTCAAAATATTCTAATTTACTGGCTTTTACCTGTATATTCAACCTTCGCCTCGCACAGACATAGGAAACCTTCTCCACATGGCCTTGAAGACTTTAAAGATGAAGTATTGAAAAAATACTCGGATCCAGTTGTTGCTCAGGATGAGCCATTGTTTGACACTGAGGAGGAGGAGGATCCTCAACCTTTGATTGAGGAAGACAAGGATCTATCTCGGCTCATAAAGGAGAAGTTTGGCAGCCTTTTTCTTAAGTTAGAGAGCACCTTTAATGTGTCAAACAAGTGCATTGATGAAATTGTGGATGAGCTTCAATTCTTATCATCCACAGCATCAGTTCCTGTTATAAGAGAGTTGATCGAGTCTACTCTAAGGACCCATTGCTGTGAGTTGGACACAGCTGTAATCTCAGATTTGGTTAAAATTCTCAGCGAGGCACACCCAATCAGCTTAGCTTTGGCAAGCAACGGTCCCTTTTCAACATCCTACAAGAGAAGAGAATTCATGAAGGAACATTTTTCAGTTGTTGAACCAAAAGAGTATATACTCGATAAAAAGAGGGCAAAACATTCCAGTATATGCCAATAGTGCAATCTCTATCACAGGTTCTAAACAACAAACGCAATCAAGAAGAACTATTGGATACTGATAGAAATTGTAAGAGCCTTACAGTACCAATCTTTTAATGATGGATCCAACTTCCAGAAGAATGATTTTTTTCCAGTAGTTTAGTTAGTTAGATCATAGTTTTGTATGAATTTTGATGTTGTTTCTATTGACAACATGTATAGATTAGTGAATTCATATAGTACTTCTTACACAAGTATCTTCTGTCTGTTAAAACAGCGACACATTGAAGCGAGACGGGAGGCCATTATTCGCGCCCTGATGGAATTCCTGGGGGAGTCTACAGGGGAACTCATCAAGGACTACAAGGTAAATTCAAACATTTTCAGAGTAATGGACTCAAGTTCACTTGAGTACATTATATTGAATTCTTATTCACTTCCCCTTTAAATACAACTTGCTTGAACCATCAATAATTGTCAGAATTTTTTTTTTTTAAATGGAGCCTTTATTGGTCCCTTTATTTTATTTTGCATGCTGGTTGGCCTGAAAACAGTTCCTGTCCTTGTTCAGGCAAAAACAAACAAATGTTGAGAATTCTTGTGTGATGTCAAAAAAAGTCATCACAGAACCAAATTTTAATCTTAATTTACCAAATTATGTATTTAAACAATCAATAAGTTTACCTAAATGATAAAAATTGTATATTGCTTGATGAAAGTTTGTATAATGCATGAAAAGCAAAAAAATGAAAATTGACAGAATTAACTGAAGTATTGGATTCCTAAGGCTGATCATTGCCTTTTATAACAACTCAATAAAAGAATCAAAATGCATCCTTTCAATAAGTAGTCTTTATTGTAAGTGCATTCAGGTGGTTCTTCCAGTTGGAGATGACAAAAATATATTTTCATAGATGTAATTAAACTATATGGCCTATTACACAGTGTGTGAGTGGGAATGCATTCCTAAAAGTCTCTAAATTAACTCAATATCTCATAAGAAATAAATCTAAAATGTCAATGAATTAAATCATATTCCTGACATGAAAAATTTGGGATAATTATTCCTCGCTTTTCTTTTCTCTCTCTCCTACCTTTTCCTGTGTTATTTTC
>JABXJD010000403.1:192500-202500 GCA_013375575.1 Percina caprodes
CAAGGGCGCCACGGCAACGGGAGACCCATCCAACGCATTCAAAATAAAAGCTGAAAGAGCAGCTGTACCCTTTTTACAGAGTCTGTTCAGAAAGACTTCTCAGAAAACGGAGAGCGGTGCTGAAAGTAAGAAGATATTCTCAGAGAAAGACGGGATGAAGGAAGTGGAAGTAGCTGAAATTCATCCAGACCCATCCAACGCTTTCAAAATAAAAGCTGAAAGAGCAGACGTACCCTTTTTACAGAGTCTGTTCAGAAAGACTCAGAAAGTGGAGAGCGGTGCGGAAGATAAAAAGATATTCTCAGAGACGAGCGAGCAAACGAAGGAAGAAATGGACGCTCGTTTTAAAGGAAATGTCTTAAAACAAAACAAAGAGACGATCGACGCCTTCAAACCGCCTTTACTCCATTTGGTCAAACAGGAAGTCAACGACACCAACCAGGAACTGAGTCTCGTTGAGGACACCAAAATCCCTGAAATCCAACTCCAAGACGACGAAATGACCAACAAATGTGACTTGAATGACCAAAAAGACAAAGACCCTCCGAGGACGAGTCCGAGAGACGGACGGTCCCCCAGCCCGCTGAGTTTCCTCAAAGAGGACTTCAGCCAGTTCAAGGAAGACGAGTTGAAGGTGTTCAGGGACAAAGACGCCGGCGCCAAAAAAGCGCCCGCATGCACGCACGACGTCCCGAAAGACTTCTCGAAGGACGTCCCACTGGACGTCTCGAATGACGTCCCGTGGGACTTCTCAAAGGAAGTCCCGACGGATGTCTCAAAGTACGTCCCGACGGAAGTCTCGAAGAACGTCCCGGAGGACGTCTTAAAGGAGGTCCCGACGGATGTCCCGAAGGACGTCCCGGAGGACGTCTTAAAGGAGGTCCCGACGGATGTCCCGAAGGACGTCCCGGAGGACGTCCCGGAGGACTTCTCAAAGGACGTCCCGACGGAAGTCTCGAAGGACGTCCCGGAGGACTTCTCAAAGGACGTCCCGATGGAAGTCTCGAAGGACGTCCCGAAGGACCACTCGAGTTGGCTTAATGAAGACTTGACGAGCGCCTCCAAGTCCACAGATCCAAGCAGCGAGTTAGCAGAGACAACGGTCAACCTTTTGAGCTCTAAAGACGTCTCCAACGCCTTCAGACTAGGTCCTTCAAAGGACAGAGACAACAAGGGCACAACGGCAACGGGAGACCCATCCAACGCCTTCAAAATAAAAGCTGAAAGAGCAGCTGTACCCTTTTTACAGAGTCTGTTCAGAAAGACTTCTCAGAAAACGGAGAGCGGTGCTGAAAGTAAGAAGATATTCTCAGAGAAAGACGGGATGAAGGAAGTGGAAGTAGCTGAAACTCATCCAGACCCATCCAACGCCTTCAAAATAAAAGCTGAAAGAGCAGACGTACCCTTTTTACAGAGTCTGTTCAGAAAGACTCAGAAAGTGGAGAGCGGTGCGGAAGATAAAAAGATATTCTCAGAGACGAGCGAGCAAACGAAGGAAGAAATGGACGCTCGTTTTAAAGGAAACGTCTTAAAACAGAACGAAGAGACGATCGACGCCTTCAAACCGCCTTTACTCCATTTGGTCAAACAGGAAGTCAGCGACACCAACCAGGAAATGAGTCTCGTTGAGGACACCAAAATCCCTGAAATGCAACTCCAAGACGACGAAATGACCAACAAATGTGACTTGAATGACCAAAAAGACAATGACCCTCCGAGGACAAGTCTGAGAGACGGACGGTCCCCCAGCCCGCTGAGTTTCCTCAAAGAGGACTTCAGCCAGTTCAAGGAAGACGTGTTGAAGGTGTTCAGGGACAAAGACGTCGGCGCCAAAAAAGCGCCCGCATGCACGCACAACGTCCCAAAAGACGTCTCAAAAGACGTCCTGAAAAACGTCCCAAAAGATGTCCTAGAGGACGTCTCAAGTCGGCTTAACGAAGACGTGACAAGCATCTCCAAGTCCACAGATCCAAGCAGCGAGTCAGCAGAGACAACGGTCAACCTTCTGAGCTCTAAAGACGTCTCCAAAACCTTCAGACTCGGTCCTTCAAAGGACAGAGACAACAAGGGCGCCACGGCAATGGGAGACCCATCCAACGCCTTCAAAATAAAAGCTGAAAGAGCGGCTGTACCCTTTTTACAGAGTCTGTTCAGAAAGACTTCTCAAAAAGTGGAGAGCGGTGCTGAAAGTAAGAAGATATTCTCAGAGAAAGACGGGATGAAGGAAGTGGAAGTAGCTGAAACTCATCCAGACCCATCCAACGCCTTCAAAATAAAAGCTGAAAGAGCAGACGTACCCTTTTTACAGAGTCTGTTCAGAAAGACTCAGAAAGTGGAGAGCGGTGCGGAAGATAAAAAGATATTCTCAGAGACGAGCGAGCAAACGAAGGAAGAAATGGACGCTCGTTTTAAAGGAAACGTCTTAAAACAGAACGAAGAGACGATCGACGCCTTCAAACCGCCTTTACTCCATTTGGTCAAACAGGAAGTCAACGACACCAACCAGGAAATGAGTCTCGTTGAGGACACCAAAATCCCCAAAATCCAACTCCAAGACGACGAAATGACCAACAAATGTGACTTGAATGACCAAAAAGACAAAGACCCTCCGAGGACGAGTCCAAGAGAAGGACGGTCCCCCAGCCCGCTGAGTTTCCTCAAAGAGGACTTCAGCCAGTTCAAGGAAGACGTGTTGAAGGTGTTCAGGGACAAAGACGCCGGCGCCAAAAAAGAGCCCGCATGCACGCACAACGTCCCGAAAGACTTCTCGAAGGACGTCCCATTGGATGTCTCGAATGACATCCCGTGGGACTTCGTCTCAAAGGATGTCTCAAAGGATGTCCCGGAGGACTTCTCAAAGGACGTCCCGATGGAAGTCTCGAAGAACGTCCCGGAGGACGTCTCAAAGGAGGTCCCGACGGATGTCCCGAAGGACGTCCCGGAGGACATCTCAAAGGACGTCCCGATGGAAGTCTCGAAGAACGTCCCGGGGGACTTCTCAAAGGACGTCCCGAAGGACCACTCGAGTCGGCTTAACGAAGACGTGACGAGCACCTCCAAGTCCACAGATCCAAGCAGCGAGTCAGCAGAGACAACGGTCAACCTTCTGAGCTCTAAAGACGTCTCCAACACCTTCAGACTCGGTCCTTCAAAGGACAGAGACAACAAGGGCGCCACGGCAACGGGAGACCCATCCAACGGCTTCAAAATAAAAGCTGAAAGAGCGGCTGTACCCTTTTTACAGAGTCTGTTCAGAAAGACTTCTCAGAAAACGGAGAGCGGTGCGGAAAGTAAGAAGATATTCTCAGAGAAAGACGGGATGAAGGAAGTGGAAGTAGCCGAAACTCATCCAGACCCATCCAACACCTTCAAAATAAAAGCTGAAAGAGCGGACGTACCCTTTTTACAGAGTCTGTTCAGAAAGACTCAGAAAGTGGAGAGCGGTGCGGAAGATAAAAAGATATTCTCAGAGACGAGCGAGCAAACGAAGGAAGAAATGGACGCTCGTTTTAAAGGAAACGTCTTGAAACAGAACAAAGAGACGATCGACGCCTTCAAACCGCCTTTACTCCATTTGGTCAAACAGGAAGTCAACGACACCAACCAGGAAATAAGTCTCGTTGAGGACCCCGAAATCCCCGAAATCCGTCTCCAAGACGACGAAGTGACCAACGAATGTGACCCGAAGGACCAAAAGGACAAAGACCCCCCGAGGACGAGTCCTAGAGACGGACGGTCCCCCAGCCCGCTGAATTTCCTCAAAGTGGACTTCAGCCAGTTCAACGAAGACGAGTTGAAGGTGTTCAGGGACAAAGACGCCGGCGCCAAAAAAGCGCCCGCATGCACGCACGACGTCCCGAAGGACGTCTTTAAGGACGTCTCAAAAGACATCCAGAAAGACGTCCCGAAGGACGTCTCGAAGGACGTCCCACTGGATGTCTCGAATGACGTCCCGGAGGATGTCTCAAAGAACGTCCCGACGGATGTCTCGAAGGACATCCCGGAAGACTTCTTAAAGGACGTCCCGACGGAAGTCTTGAAGAAGGTCCCGGAGGACGTCTCAAAGGAGGTCCCGACGGATGTCTGGAATGACGTCCTGGAGGACTTCTCAAAGAACGTCCCGACGGATGTCTCGAAGGACGTCCCAGAGGACTTCTCAAAGAACGTCCCGACGGATGTCTCGAAGGACTTCCCGGAGGACTTCTCAAAGGACGTCCCGACGGAAGTCTCGAAGAACGTCCCGGAGGACGTCTCAAAGGAGGTCCCGAAGGACGTCCCGATCGAAGTCTCGAAGAACATCCCGGGGGACTTCTCAAAGGACGTCCCGAAGGACCACTCGAGTCGGCTTAACGAAGACGTGACGAGCGCCTCCAAGTCCACAGATCCAAGCAGCGAGTCAGCAGAGACAACGGTCAACCATCTGAGCTCTAAAGACGTCTCCAACACCTTCAGACTCGGTCCTTCAAAGGACAGAGAAAACAAGGGTTCCACGGCAACGGGAGACCCATCCAATGCCTTCAAAATAAAAGCTGAAAGAGCGGCTGTACCCTTTTTACAGAGTCTGTTCAGAAAGACTTCTCAGAAAACGGAGAACGGTGCTGAAAGTAAGAAGATATTCTCAGAGAAAGACGGGATGAAGGAAGTGGAAGTAGCCGAAGAGACGATCGACGCCTTCAAACCGCCTTTACTCCATTTGGTCAAACAGGAAGTCAACGACACCAACCAGGAACTGAGTCTCGTTGAGGACCCCGAAATCCCTGAAATCCGTCTCCAAGGCAACGTAATGACCAACAAATGTGACTTGAATGACCAAAAGGACAAAGACCCTCCGAGGACGAGTCCAAGAGAGGGACGGTCCCCCAGCCCGCTGAGTTTCCTCAAAGAGGACTTCAGCCAGTTCAAGGAAGACGTGTTGAAGGTGTTCAGGGACAAAGACGCCGGCGCCAAAAAAGTGCCCGCATGCACGCACGACGTCCCGAAAGACTTCTCGAAGGACGTCCCACTGGATGTCTCGAATGACGTCCCGTGGGACTTCTCAAAGGACGTCCCGTGGGACTTCTCAAAGGACGTCCCGGAGGACGTCTCAAAGGACGTCTTGAAGGACGTCTCAAAGGACGTCCCGAAGGACGCCTTCAGACTCGGTCCTTCAAAGGACAGAGACAACAAGGGCGCCACGGCAACGGGAGACCCATCCAATGCCTTCAAAATAAAAGCTGAAAGAGCAGACGTACCCTTTTTACAGAGTCTGTTCAGAAAGACTTCTCAGAAAACGGAGAACGGTGCGGAAAGTAAGAAGATATTCTCAGAGAGAAGTCAGTGTTCTGGTTTTAAAGGAGACGTTGCCGAGCAACAGGAAGAGACGATCGACGCAGAGGAAACCAACAACAACTGGAAAGACGTAACGAAGGAAGCGGAAGTGTCAGGAACTACAAGTCTCTCAGAAACAGAGGAGACGATTCCTCCATCGCTGACAGGTGAGAGCGATCTCTTTCACCCCGACCTCGTCTGGTCTTCCCGTCAAAACTGAAAATCAACACTTTTGTTGACGCTTTTTAACTTTTTCTTACGTTTTTGTTCACGTTTTTTCCATGTTTGTCGTTTTTTTTTTTACGTTTAACACGAAGAAGAAGAAGAAGAAGAGCCATCAGCGACTCTTCCTTTGCAGCCGCTGTCCTCTGAGATCAGTCTGTTCATCCCAAGAGACTCAGACCAAGACGACATGAGGTAATAGATCCCGTTCTTCTTCTTCTTCTTCTTCTTCTTCTTCTTCTTCTTCTTCTTCTTCTTCTTCTTCTTCTTCTTCTTCTTCTTCTTCCTTCTTCTTCTTCTTCTCCTTCTCCTTCTCCTCCTAAACCCACCTGTCCCGTTCTTCTTCTTCTCCTGCAGGGCTTGGCCAGGAGGACCGTCGTGGTCGGTGAAGAACTGTAAGTTCAGATCTTCTTCTCATTTTCGACAGTTAAGAGTTTTCAACGTTTTTTGCCTCTTTTTGGCAGAAATTGTATTTTTTGCGTCTTTTGACACTTTTTAAATGCCCAATGTCTCCGTTTCGTCCCCCAGTTGCCTGTTATCTGACCTTTGACCCCAACACTGCGAACTCAGAGCTGCGTCTGAGCGACAGCAACCGGACGGTGACTCGGGCGTGGACGGCGCGGGGGTCGCCGGCGCACCCGGACCGCTTCCTGCGCTGCCCGCAGGTCCTGTGCAGGGAGGGGCTGATGGACTCGGCGTACTGGGAGGCGGCGTGGCGCGGCGGCGCCGACATCGGCGTCACCTACAACAGCATCTGCAGGGACGGACCCCCGGCGCAATGCCTGCTGGGACACAACGCACGATCCTGGAGCCTGGAGTGCTCGGACGGAGGCTACACGGCGTGCCACGCCAGCCGGAGGTTCAGGGTGGCGGCGGAGGGGGCGGGACCCTTAGCACGCAGGGTCGGCGTGCACCTGGACTGGGCCGGCGGCGCCCTGTCCTTCTACTGCGTCTCGCAGGACGCCATGGTGCACCTGCACACCTTCAGGGACAGCTTCACCGAGCCGCTGTACCCGGGGTTCTGGGTCTGGGCGTACGACGGCGTCGTGTCGCTGAGCCAGGTGGAGCTGGACTGGGAGCGGCTGCTGCAGTAAGGGGAGGGGGGGCACCGGCGGGGGGGGGCACCGGCGGGGGGGAGACACCGAGGGGGGGGGAGACACCGGGGTCGCTACAAGAGGGTATGACACCCTTCTCCGATCTACAGCTGACCGCTGTCTCTTTAGTCGCAGACACGCAAAATAACTAAAAAACAATGTAAAACAGTGTGTAATGTGTGTGTATTATAAAGTAATGTGTGTATATAATGTGTGTAATGTATGTATATTGTGTGTATTGTATATATATTATAAAGTAATGTGTGTTTTGTGTGTATAATGTGTGTATTGTGTGTGTATTATAAAGTAATGTGTGTGTATAGTGTGTGTATAGTGTGTGCATTATAAAGTAATGTGTGTGTATAGTGTGTGCATTATAAAGTAATGTGTGTGTATAGTGTGTGTATATTGTGTGTATTATAAAGTAATGTGTGTTTATAGTGTGTGTATTATAAAGTAATGTGTGTGTATACTGTGTGTAATGTGTGTATAGTGTGTATATTGTGTGTAATGTGTGTAATGTGTGTATAGTGTGTATATTGTGTGTAATGTGTGTAATGTGTGTATAGTGTGTATATTGTGTATACTGTGTGTAATGTGTGTATAGTGTGTATATTGTGTGTAATGTGTGTAATGTGTGTATAGTGTGTATATTGTGTGTAATGTGTGTAATGTGTGTATAGTGTGTATATTGTGTGTAATGTGTGTAATGTGTGTATAGTGTGTGTATTATAACGTGTGTCTGACCTGTAACTGGGTCTCTTGACTCCCTCGGGCCTCCTGCAGCTCTTTCTCCAGCTGTTCCAGACGAGCAACACGTATCTGCAACACACACACACACACACACACACACACACACACACACACACACACACACGCACACACACGCACACACACACACACACACACACACACACACACACAGATCAGACATGTCCAGATGTTTCCACCAACCAGCTGTCTGTGTTTCATCCTGTCAGCAACGACTATTTTATAAATTAATTTATATAATTTTAATATTTTTTTAATAAAATTCTACTAAAAAAATTTCACACGAAAAATTCCCAATTTTTGTCTAAAATTTAGGGTTTTTCCTCCCATTTTTTTGACACATATTCCAACTTGTTTTCTCAAAATTCTTCAACTTTTTCCAGTGTAAGCGAGCGTCCAATCAGGCGCCTTGCTCTCACGTGTGTCCTCTGGACCAATCAGGCGCCTTGCTCTCACCTGCGTCCGCTGCACCATCTCGTCGCTGGTGCCGAAGCGTTCCTCCATCACGGATCGGACCTGTTGCGCCTCGAACTCCAGCTGCTGCCGGATCAGGTCCATCTGCAGAGAAAACTACAACAACCACAATACACAGGGGGAGTTGTAGTTCAGGGAAAACAGCAGTTTATCCTGGATATGAACCATTCACTGTATATATATTGATATAGATTAATATTAACGGTCTATGATATGAACGATGATGATAAGAACAGGAACCAGCGGTTGACGTACGATACGATGTTCGTTATTATCCCGTTAGAGAAATTAGTTAATTAGTTCAGGACGTTAAGCTGCAATAATAAAGTAGCAGTCACACAATAAGTGAGGGTGTGTGTGTGTGTGTGTGTGTGTGTGTGAGTGTTCTCACCGTGTCGATGCGAGGGAGCTGAGCCAATCTCTGTGACAGCGCCTCCAGCTGGCTGTAGTACCAGCACCGCTCCCTCTCCTCACGGTCGATCTCCCCCAGCAGCAGGTTCCTGCATCAGGAGAAACAAGCTGTAATGTAACCCTACAGGACAGATGTTGAGTCTGGTGGAGATATGCTGCTCTCTACACGCTAAAAGTAGTGGTTATTTACATGGAGTCTGGTGGAGATATGCTGCTCTATACACGCTAAAAGTAGTGGTTATTTACATGGAGTCTGGTGGAGATATGCTGCTCTATACACGCTAAAAGTAGTGGTTATTTACATGGAGTCTGGTGGAGATATGCTGCTCTATACACACTAAAAGTAGTGATTATTTACATGGAGTCTGGTGGAGATATGCTGCTCTATACACACTAAAAGTAGTGATTATTTACATGGAGTCTGGTGGAGATATGCTGCTCTATACACGCTAAAAGTAGTGATTATTTACATGGAGTCTGGTGGAGATATGCTGCTCTATACACACTAAAAGTAGTGATTATTTACATGGAGTCTGGTGGAGATATGCTGCTCTATACACACTAAAAGTAGTGGTTATTTACATGGAGTCTGGTGGAGATATGCTGCTCTATACACACTAAAAGTAGTGATTATTTACATGGAGTCTGGTGGAGATATGCTGCTCTATACACGCTAAAAGTAGTGATTATTTACATGGAGTCTGGTGGAGATATGCTGCTCTATACACACTAAAAGTAGTGATTATTTACATGGAGTCTGGTGGAGATATGCTCCGGAGATATTACTTCTTTTCCGTCTGTTCTTATTCCCTCCCTTCCTTCCTTCCTTCCTTCCTAAGGATTAATCCTATCATATAGGTCTCAGAAAATTAATAATAATAATGATAATAATAATAATAATAATAATAATAATAATAATAATAATAATAATAATAATAATAATAATAATAATAATATCCCACCTCTCCTTGTACAGCTCCTCCTGGTGATGGTCGCTCATCCGTCCGTCCGCTCCGCTGATCACAGCTGTTTTAGGCGGCGCTCCGTCCAGGAAGTGATGCGGCATCATGGCGGCGGCGGCCTCGGCCCCGGACGCCATGCTCAGACGGGACGGCGCTCTGCTGGGAGGCTCCGCCCCCCCCAGGCCGTCCGCCAGCAGCCGCAGGTTGTGAGGCTGATGCTTCAGTTCGTAGTAGTTAGTCAGGTCCATGTGGAGCTCTGATGGAGGAAACATCCCATAATATTCTCCAGTAATTATTCAGGTCCATAAAAATCTCCAGTAGTTAGTCTGGTCCATAAAAATCTCCAGGAGTTAGTCTGGTCCATGAGGAGCTCTGAGGGAGGAAACATCCCATAATAATCTCCAATAATTAGTCAGGTCCATAATAATCTCCAGTAATTAGTCAGGTCCATAATAATCTCTCGTAGTTAGTCAGGTCCATAAAAATCTCAAGTAGTTAGTCTGGTCCATAATAATCTCTAGTAGTTAGTCAGGTCCATAATAATCTCCAGTAATTAGTCAGGTCCATAATAATCTCCAGCAATTAGTCAGGTCCATAAAAATCTCCAGTAGTTAGTCTGGTTCATGTGGACTCTCTTCCTTCCTTCCTACCTTCCTTCCTTCCTTCCTTCCTTCCTTCCTTCCTTCCTTCCTTCCTTTCCTCATTTCCTTCCTCACTTCCTCACTCCCCTCCTTTCCTTCCTTCTTCTCTTCTCTTCTC
>JABXJD010000403.1:207500-245000 GCA_013375575.1 Percina caprodes
AATCACCGTCACCAAACCCACCAGACTCCATGTAAATAATCACTACTTTTAGCGTGTATAGAGCAGCATATCTCCACCAGACTCCATGTAAATAATCACTACTTTTAGCGTGTATAGAGCAGCATATCTCCACCAGACTCCATGTAAATAATCACTACTTTTAGTGTGTATAGAGCAGCATATCTCCACCAGACTCCATGTAAATAATCACTACTTTTAGTGTGTATAGAGCAGCATATCTCCACCAGACTCCATGTAAATAATCACTACTTTTAGCGTGTATAGAGCAGCATATCTCCACCAGACTCCATGTAAATAATCACTACTTTTAGCGTGTATAGAGCAGCATATCTCCACCAGACTCCATGTAAATAATCATTACTTTTAGCGTGTATAGAGCAGCATATCTCCACCAGACTCCATGTAAATAATCACTACTTTTAGTGTGTATAGAGCAGCATATCTCCACCAGACTCCATGTAAATAATCACTACTTTTAGCGTGTATAGAGCAGCATATCTCCACCAGACTCCATGTAAATAATCACTACTTTTAGCGTGTATAGAGCAGCATATCTCCACCAGACTCCATGTAAATAATCACTACTTTTAGCGTGTATAGAGCAGCATATTTCCACATGTAAATGGGTGAATTAAGAGTTTATTCCAACCAGACCAGAGTGGTGATTGTTGGAACAGTGGAAAGATGAACCAAGACGGCTTTTGGTAGTTTTATTTAGTTTCTGTCCACTTTGAATGAAGTGTGTGTTACGTTGATAAAAGTAGTGATTATTTACATGGAGTCTGGTGGGTTTGGTGAAAGAGGTTCCAGAGCTGTTGAAAATAAAATGCCAACAAAAACACAATCGAAAGCGTCCTACACACACGCATACACACTAACACCTCCCCCCCACACACACATGCATACCTGCACACACACACACACAAACACACACACACACACACACACACAAACCTGCTTGTTAAATATAAATATGTTCTAGTCTCTTCTCTCCTCTTTGAGTTCATAGGCCTACATAACAAGACATTTGATGACGTCATCTTGGGCTTTTTGGGTGAATATGAGAAACATCTCCTGATCCCCATTTTTCACCGTTTTCAGAGACCAAACCGACATTTTAGAGACCCAACTACTCCAAAATCCATCGATCCAGGGAATAATCCGCAGATTAATGCACCGGGGTCATATTCGTCCTCTGCAGCTCTGTCAGACTGAGGCTGCACGAGGCCATCACCCAGCCGGAAAATCATCATCACATCCAACAAATATTCTGCGTTTGATTCAGCACGCAGCGCGAGGACCTCACACAGACACAAAGACCACATTTACACCAAAAAATCCGCTTCTCACATCAGCTTTCATCCCTGAGACGGATGTATTTTCATATTTGTGCAGCTACGCTGCTGACGACGTCTATGATTCATCCTCCTCCATCATCCACCCATCCACCCATCCACCCATCCACCCCTCCATCCCTCCATCCTCCGTCCGCATGATGGAGGAGAAAGAAAAGAGGACGCAGCATCCCCCCCCAAAAAAAAACACCGCATGATGGAGATGGATGAAATGAAAACCTGATGAAAGCCGAATTAAAATGACCAACGTGTTATTTTAAAGGAGCAGACTCCTCCCTGTTGTCTGAACAACGAGCCTTTTATTGTCTTTGGTTCTGCGGCCGCGGAGAATCGAGCCGAGCCGAGCCGGACCAGGCCGGACTGGCCCGGGTTGGGCCGTATGCATGCACGCTTAACACGGGTTAAATATGCAGCCCACATGCAGCTATTCGACATACAATGCGAGATAAATGCACGTTAAAGGCAGAAAAATAAGGAGCGGTCCGTTCTTACCTCACCATGACACGAGCTGAAGATCACTGACAGAGAGAGAGAGAGAGAGAGAGAGAGAGAGAGAGAGAGAGAGAGAGTGGGAGAGGAGAGGTAGCAGGGAAGGAGAGAGAGAGAGAGAGAGAGAGAGAGAGAGAGAGAGAGAGAGAGAGAGAGAGAGAGAGAGAGAGAGAGAGAGAGAGAGAGAGAGAGAGAGAGAGAGAGAGAGAGAGAGAGAGCGAGAGAGAGAGAGAGAGAGAGACAGAGAGGGCTCTGAACGCGCTAGCGCTAAACCCACCAGACTCCATGTAAATAATCACTACTTTTAGCGTGTATAGAGCAGCATATCTCCACCAGACTCCATGTTAATAATCACTACTTTTAGCGTGTATAGAGCAGCATATCTCCACCAGACTCCATGTAAATAATCACTACTTTTAGTGTGTATAGAGCAGCATATCTCCACCAGACTCCATGTTAATAATCACTACTTTTAGTGTGTATAGAGCAGCATATCTCCACCAGACTCCATGTTAATAATCACTACTTTTAGCGTGTATAGAGCAGCATATCTCCACCAGACTCCATGTAAATAATCACTACTTTTAGTGTGTATAGAGGAAACATATTTTCACATGTAAATCAGTAATTTTTGTATTTATGTCAATCTGAAATAGAGTTGTGATGGTTGGAAAAGTGGAAAGAAGACCCGCAACAGCTTTTCATAGTTTTATTTTGTTTCTGTCGACTTTGAATGAAGTGTATTTTAAGATGCTTAAATTACGGTTTAGTTACATGGAGTCTGGTGGGTTTAGCGAACGAAATTTGAATATTTTCGCGGATGTTTTTACATTTAAACATATTTAAAGGATCTTACTCTTTAACTAGAAGCTGTTTCTCTGCAGGGATCCATCCCACAATGTTGTCACACACTTAGAATAATAACCTGTCATTAATTTTGAATATGTTTTTTAGGAATCATCTGGTGTAATTTGCTTCAAATGATTGAAAGGATTTTCTAACAGGTCGCCCCCAGATAGTTAGAGTTGGCAATACATACTCAGGCTGTTTAATGCTAAATACCGGAGCACCCCAAGGCTGTTGTCTTAGTCCCTTATTATATAGTCTGTACACATATGACTGTATGGCAAAACATCCCACTAATAGCATTGTGAAATTTGCAGATGACACTACTGTGATAGGACTCATTGACAGCAATAATGAAACTGCCTCCAGGGATGAGGGGAGTAACTTAATTAAGTGTATAATAATAATAATAATAATAATAATCTGTCCCTTAATGTGGAGAAAACCAAGGAGGTCATCATAGATTTTAGGAAGAACAAACTCACACATACACCTGTCTATATTAACAACTCTCCTGTTTACATCCTTAGGCATCGATATTTCAGACTCCCTCACATGGTCGTTTCATATCAGATGTGTCATTAAGAAGGCACATCAGAGGCTATATTTTTTGAGGTGTCTTAAGAAATATGGCATGTCTCTTAATATTCTACAGAACTACTACCGTTGTACCATTGAGAGCATACTGACAGGTAACATGGTAGTGTGGTTTGGTTGGGCTACTTCACATGATCGTAATCTTCTGACAAAGGTGGTCAAAACTGCATCTAAAATCATCAGCGTTCCCCTTGAACCATTGCAACATATTTACTGGAAACGTTGTACTAAGAAGACGTAGTATTATGCGAGATTCTGGTCATCCTGCACACAACCTCCCCCCCCTCCATCAGGGAGACGTCTGCGGAGTATCCCAACGCGTACATCACGTTATAGGGATAGTTTTTACCCCCCAGGTAATAAGGTTACTGGATGATGGCACAGCAGGAAGGAGGGCTGGGGTCTGGATTTAGTCACTTAGCCCCTGTTTATTGGGGTGGTTTAATGGTTTTATGTTTTTATATTATTATTATTGTTATTATAACTTGTGGACTGGTGCTGAGGGGGGGCAATAAGGCAGATTGTATTTCATTGCTGTGGTATTCTGTACCAAAGTGCATATGACAATAAACTTGAACTTGAAATATGAATCATGAAGATAAATCAACCATGTGGCGTCCTCTAGTGGACAGCTGGGGTGTTTGTGTGCGTGTGAGTGTGTGTGTGTGTGTGTGTGTGAGTGTGTGTGTGAGTGTGTGTGTGTGTGTGTTTTCTGCACTCTTGCCTAATCTCTACGCTCCCGTCCTCTTTCAGTCTGTTTTCTGTTCTGCTGTCGAGTCTTTTTCCTCTGAACAGACTCCAAAAAATGACTAAAAAGCTGAAAAAAGTAACAACACACACACACACACACACACACTGAGAGACACACACTAATCCCTAAATAAGGATGACGCAGCACCTGATATTTTAATATTCAAATGAAGACGACCAGGTGAGAGCAGAGTTATGAAGAGGATTAATTAGTCGCCGTCGGCAACGAGCAGAGTGAAGCTGAGACCTCCACGACAGGTAAGATACACACTTTTAATGGGGGGGGGTGTGTCTCAGTGTGTGTCTCAGTGTGTGTGTGTGTGTGTGTGTGTGTGTGTGTGTGTGTTTATTGTATTTTTAGGCCTTAGGGAAAAAAAGTTGAAAAAAAGTTGAAAAAGTGACAAAAACTTTAGAAAAAGTTCTAGAAATACGACCAATAGAAGCGGAGGACCTCCACGAGATGTAGCTACACACTCGGCTGTCTGGTCCCACTTTTAATGGGGGGGTGTGTGTGTCTGTGTGTGTGTGTCTGTGTGTGTCTCTGTGTTTGTGTGTGTGTGTTACACACTCGGCTCGGCTCCACTTCTTAATCTTAGAGCAACTTTTTATCTTTCTGGATCAAAGTTTATTTAATTTTTGTCACATTTTTGCTACATTTTCTTGATGTTTTCTTGTATTTTTTCCACGTTTTTGAAGCTTTTTCTAATCTCTTTTACACGTTCTGTATCCATTTTTTTCTCACATGCTGTGAAATTAATTTCCCATTAAAATGGGATCGTATTCAACGTAACACTGAATGTAAAATCTGATTCATACCATGAGAAGGTTTCCACTTTTCCTTCAAAAGTCTTTTTGTTGATTTCTCAATATTTAAGTAATCTTCTCTGATAAAACCGGGGTCCTCGAACGCATCGCTGACAAATATCGGAGTATTAACTAAGTCTAAGTATGTCTGTACTTTTTTATTTTTTGAGGCATTTTCAGGATTTTATTTGAAAGGACAGCTAAGAAATGGGGGTTTATTGAAATTTGTTTTATCTAGGCTATATTAATCGTACCCACATCATTTATTTTTTAAGGAGCTGCCAGTACATTTTCTGTTATTTTAGCGACTTACTTCTTATCACCAGAATCCATGTAAATAATCACTACTTTTAGCGTGTATAGAGCAGCATATCTCCACCAGACTCCATGTAAATAATCACTACTTTTAGCGTGTATAGAGCAGCATATCTCCACCAGACTCCATGTAAATAATCACTACTTTTAGCGTGTATAGAGCAGCATATCTCCACCAGACTCCATGTAAATAATCACTACTTTTAGCGTGTATAGAGCAGCATATCTCCACCAGACTCCATGTAAATAATCACTACTTTTAGCGTGTATAGAGCAGCATATCTCCACCAGACTCCATGTAAATAATCACTACTTTTAGCGTGTATAGAGCAGCATATCTCCACCAGACTCCATGTAAATAATCACTACTTTTAGTGTGTATAGAGCAGCATATCTCCACCAGACTCCATGTAAATAATCACTACTTTTAGCGTGTATAGAGCAGCATATCTCCACCAGACTCCATGTAAATAATCACTACTTTTAGCGTGTATAGAGCAGCATATCTCCACCAGACTCCATGTAAATAATCACTACTTTTAGCGTGTATAGAGCAGCATATCTCCACCAGACTCCATGTAAATAATCACTACTTTTAGCGTGTATAGAGCAGCATATCTCCACCAGACTCCATGTAAATAATCACTACTTTTAGTGTGTATAGAGCAGCATATCTCCACCAGACTCCATGTAAATAATCACAACTTTTAGTGTGTATAGAGCAGCATATCTCCACCAGACTCCATGTTAATAATCACTACTTTTAGCGTGTATAGAGCAGCATATCTCCACCAGACTCCATGTAAATAATCACTACTTTTAGCGTGTATAGAGCAGCATATCTCCACCAGACTCCATGTAAATAATCACTACTTTTAGTGTGTATAGAGCAGCATATCTCCACCAGACTCCATGTAAATAATCACAACTTTTAGTGTGTATAGAGCAACATATCTCCACCAGACTCCATGTTAATAATCACTACTTTTAGCGTGTATAGAGCAGCATATCTCCACCAGACTCCATGTAAATAATCACTACTTTTAGTGTGTATAGAGCAGCATATCTCCACCAGACTCCATGTAAATAATCACTACTTTTAGCGTGTATAGAGCAGCATATCTCCACTAGACTCCATGTAAATAATCACTACTTTTAGCGTGTATAGAGCAGCATATCTCCACCAGACTCCATGTAAATAATCACTACTTTTAGCGTGTATAGAGCAGCATATCTCCACCAGACTCCATGTAAATAATCACTACTTTTAGTGTGTATAGAGCAGCATATCTCCACCAGACTCCATGTAAATAATCACTACTTTTAGTGTGTATAGAGCAGCATATCTCCACCAGACTCCATGTAAATAATCACAACTTTTAGTGTGTATAGAGCAGCATATCTCCACCAGACTCCATGTTAATAATCACTACTTTTAGCGTGTATAGAGCAGCATATCTCCACCAGACTCCATGTAAATAATCACTACTTTTAGTGTGTATAGAGCAGCATATCTCCACCAGACTCCATGTAAATAATCACTACTTTTAGTGTGTATAGAGCAGCATATCTCCACCAGACTCCATGTAAATAATCACTACTTTTAGCGTGTATAGAGCAGCATATCTCCACCAGACTCCATGTAAATAATCACTACTTTTAGCGTGTATAGAGCAGCATATCTCCACCAGACTCCATGTAAATAATCACTACTTTTAGTGTGTATAGAGCAGCATATCTCCACCAGACTCCATGTTAATAATCACTACTTTTAGCGTGTATAGAGCAGCATATCTCCACCAGACTCCATGTAAATAATCACTACTTTTAGTGTGTATAGAGCAGCATATCTCCACCAGACTCCATGTAAATAATCACTACTTTTAGTGTGTATAGAGCAGCATATCTCCACCAGACTCCATGTAAATAATCACTACTTTTAGGATCTTACTCTTTAACTAAAAGGTCTATCTCTGTAGGGATCCATCCCATAATGTTGTCACACACTGACTAATACGACCATTTTTAAACGATTGTTGTTCCCATCAGTCACTCAGACACAAACTCATGGGAACATACGCGGAAATGATCTGAAAATTAGCTTTTGAAAATGGGCCAAATTTGACAACAGGAGGGTGATACCGTTGATTTGCATCCTGAGTGACGGGGTTATATATCCCTAAACATAAAGACTGGCTGTTCTGTCTGTCTCCCCCGACGGCTCACTCAACACCAACATTTGAATATCATTTTCCTAAAAGTCCAACAGGAAATATAAGAATGTGAATGTCACAGTTCAAGATGTTAACTTCCTCCTTCCTTAATAATCTGACACCTTATTCATCATCCCCCAGGATTCAGCTTCTTGCATTTTTATTTAATTACATTTCTGTAGGTTGTTGTTTTGGCAATGTGTTTTTTTTTGTTTTTTTTTGAATTCATGGTCACAAAACCTAATTTTGGTGTTAAAAAAAACAGAAATATGCTATAAAATTGAATAAAAAACCCCCAAAGTCAATGAAAGTAGTGTCCTGATCTTTCATTTTACTTGAGACGAGCGTATGGAACCATTCATGTTCATTTTTGGTAATTTGGTTGAAAGAAACCCAAATATCTGATATAGACTTTTTTTGAAAATTGGTCAAATTTGACCCAAAGACAACAGGACGCTGAACTTTGTTGTAACTTCAATAAATTTAACGTCTTTTCCAGAAGTCAGCAAGTAATCGTGTAAAATAATCCTGATTTCATACCCAAAATAACTGTTTATTATCTTCTAACAGGGCGAAGATGCAGTGGAGTCTGGTTGTGTTCATTGTGATGAATAAGTGGGTCGTCTGGACAGCTGACTGCTCAGGTAGAAACAAGCTGTAATGGTAGAAACAAGCTGTAATGATAGAAACAACAAGCTGTAATGGTAGAAACAACAAGCTGTAATGGTAGAAACAACAAGCTGTAATGATAGAAACAACAAGCTGTAATGGTAGAAGAAACAAGCTGTAATGGTAGAAACAAGCTGTAATGGTCGAAACAAGCTGTAATGTTAGAAACAACCAGCTGTAATGGTAGAAACAAGCTGTAATGGTAGAAACAAGCTGTAATGTTAGAAACAACAAGCTGTAATGGTAGAAACAAGCTGTAATGGTAGAAACAAGCTGTAATGGTAGAAACAACAAGCTGTAATAGTAGAAACAAGCTGTAATGGTAGAAACAACAAGCTGTAATGGTAGAAACAACAAGCTGTAATGGTAGAAACAAGCTGTAATGGTAGAAACAAGCTGTAATGGTAGAAACAACAAGCTGTAATAGTAGAAACAAGCTGTAATGGTAGAAACAAGCTGTAATGGTAGAAACAACAAGCTGTAATGGTAGAAACAAGCTGTAATAGTAGAAACAAGCTGTAATGTTAGAAACAACAAGCTGTAATGGTAGAAACAACAAGCTGTAATGGTAGAAACAAGCTGTAATGGTAGAAACAACAAGCTGTAATGGTAGAAACAACAAGCTGTAATGTTAGAAACAACAAGCTGTAATGGTAGAAACAACAAGCTGTAATGGTAGAAACAAGCTGTAATGGTAGAAACAACAAGCTGTAATGGTAGAAACAACAAGCTGTAATGTTAGAAACAACAAGCTGTAATGGTAGAAACAACAAGCTGTAATGGTAGAAACAACAAGCTGTAATGGTAGAAACAACAAGCTGTAATGGTAGAAACAAGCTGTAATGGTAGAAACAAGCTGTAATGGTAGAAACAACAAGCTGTAATAGTAGAAACAAGCTGTAATGGTAGAAACAAGCTGTAATGGTAGAAACAACAAGCTGTAATGGTAGAAACAAGCTGTAATAGTAGAAACAAGCTGTAATGTTAGAAACAACAAGCTGTAATGGTAGAAACAACAAGCTGTAATGGTAGAAACAAGCTGTAATGGTAGAAACAACAAGCTGTAATGGTAGAAACAACAAGCTGTAATGTTAGAAACAACAAGCTGTAATGGTAGAAACAACAAGCTGTAATGGTAGAAACAACAAGCTGTAATGGTAGAAACAAGCTGTAATGGTAGAAACAAGCTGTAATGGTAGAAACAACAAGCTGTAATGGTAGAAACAAGCTGTAATGTTAGAAACAACCTGTAATGGTAGAAACAACAAGCTGTAATGGTAGAAACAAGCTGTAATGGTAGAAACAACCTGTAATGGTATAAACAACAAGCTGTAATGGTAGAAACAAGCTGTAATGTTAGAAACAACAAGCTGTAATGGTAGAAACAAGCTGTAATGGTAGAAACAAGCTGTAATGGTAGAAACAACAAGCTGTAATGGTAGAAACAAGCTGTAATGGTAGAAACAACAAGCTGTAATAGTAGAAACAAGCTGTAATGGTAGAAACAACAAGCTGTAATGGTAGAAACAATTTGTAATGGTAGAAACAAGCTGTAATGGTAGAAACAACAAGCTGTAATGGTAGAAACAAGCTGTAATGTTAGAAACAACCTGTAATGGTAGAAACAACAAGCTGTAATGGTAGAAACAAGCTGTAATGGTAGAAACAACAAGCTGTAATGGTAGAAACAACAAGCTGTAATGGTAGAAACAAGCTGTAATGGTAGAAACAAGCTGTAATGGTAGAAACAAGCTGTAATGGTAGAAACAATTTGTAATGTTAGAAACAACAAGCTGTAATGGTAGAAACAAGCTGTAATGGTAGAAACAAGCTGTAATGGTAGAAACAACAAGCTGTAATGTTACCCTACAGGACAGATGTTCATCATCAGCTGAGCTCCATACTTTTAGTGTGTATAGAGCAGCATATCTCCACCAGACTCCATGTAAATAATCACTACTTTTAGCGTGTATAGAGCAGCATATCTCCACCAGACTCCATGTAAATAATCACTACTTTTAGCGTGTATAGAGCAGCATATCTCCACCAGACTCCGTGTAAATAATCACTACTTTTAGCGTGTATAGAGCAGCATATCTCCACCAGACTCCATGTAAATAATCACTACTTTTAGCGTGTATAGAGCAGCATATCTCCACCAGACTCCATGTAAATAATCACTACTTTTAGTGTTTATAGAGCAGCATATCTCCACCAGACTCCATGTAAATAATCACTACTTTTAGCGTGTATAGAGCAGCATATCTCCACCAGACTCCATGTAAATAATCACTACTTTTAGCGTGTATAGAGCAGCATATCTCCACCAGACTCCATGTAAATAATCACTACTTTTAGCGTGTATAGAGCAGCATATCTCCACCAGACTCCATGTAAATAATCACTACTTTTAGCGTGTATAGAGCAGCATATCTCCACCAGACTCCATGTAAATAATCACTACTTTTAGCGTGTATAGAGCAGCATATCTCCACCAGACTCCATGTAAATAATCACTACTTTTAGCGTGTATAGAGCAGCATATCTGCACCAGACTCCATGTAAATAATCACTACTTTTAGTGTGTATAGAGCAGCATATCTCCACATGTAAATGAGTATAGCGCAGTATATGATGGGGATTTTTGGGCTATTTCATGTTAAACAAAAAGGATCTTAGTCTTAGTCATCAGACACAAAAACATGGGAAATAGAGTCCAGGGTCATGAACAAAACCAGGTTATATTTAAATGAGCAGATGCTTGTGTATCTCTGAGCTCCATCGCTGCAGTTTCTTCTCTGTTATCAGGTCAGTGGTCCTCCACTGGGGGTCAGCCGTGTGACTACCGCTTCATTGGAGAGAAGAAGACCTGGAAAGAAGCCCAGAAGTACTGCAGAGACCACCACACTGACCTGGCCACAGTGTATAACCAGGAAGACAGGAAGAGACTCAAGAACCATGCACAGTACCAAGCCGGAGCCTGGATCGGGCTGCAGAGAGACTGGCGCTGGTCTCTGTCCGGGGTGGAGTTCAAAGATAGTAAATGGTCTTCAGGACAGCCGGATAATCAAAAAAAGCCGGAGAACTGTGTGATGATGATTAATGGCGAATGGCATGACGACAATTGTACTGCATCCTATAATTTTATCTGCTATGACGGTGAGAATATGTGGCGCATGGAGTCTGTTCTCTCTGGAAAAACTGATAGTTTCTGAATTGATTTCACATTATTGTTTTGAAATAAAGATAATGTAGAATTTATGAGACTAAAAAATAACCAAAACTTTTGTCTGTGTTTCACAGAACGCAACAAGACATCCGGGAACAGATTTCATGTCATTAATTCTGATAAGAAGACCTGGTTAGAGGCTCAGAACTACTGCAGAGACCATCACACTGACCTGATCAGTGGAGTCCAGCAGCTGGAGGACTTCAAGAGAGACCCCCGTTATTATGGAGGACCTTTCTGGATCGGCCTGTTCAGGGACCCTGACTGGAGCTGGTCTGATGGGAGCTGCTTCTCTTTCAGACTCTGGGAACAACACCGTGAGAAGACCTGTGCTATGACTACGTCAGGTGGATTCTGGAGGTCTGATGACTGTAATAAAACCAAAACCTTCTTCTGCTACGACGGTGAGTCCAGCAGCAGGTCTCTGACGCTGGTCTACATCTACATCTGCTTCATTTACTGGATTTACTGGGTTATTGTTGAATATCTTGATTTGATATATCTCCCGATTAATAGAAGAGAAGAGAAGACGTGTCTCAGTTCAGCTAAAATATCCCAAACTGCTTGTTAGATGTAAAACGTTACAGCTGTTATTTAAAGGGATATTTCACCACTGAATGAAAGATGAAAACACATTTCAATTGGATCATTTATGTAGTAGAAATGGGATTTTTTTGGTATTATTATACTCTATTTTGTTTCCCAATGACTATCTGACCCCTTAATGACTGACCCCGCCCCTTAATGACGGACCCCGCCCCTCAATGACTGACCCCGCCCCTTCATGACGGACCCCGCCCCATAATGACTGACTCCGCCCCTTAGTGACACCACCCGACTAACCCCGTCCCTTATTGACCCCGCCCCTGGCTGACTCCCCTTCTCTCCTGACAGATTCTGTGATCCTGATCAAGGAGAACCGGACCTGGTTGGACGCGTTGTACTACTGCAGAGATCACCATGGTGACCTGGTCTCCATCACCAACCAGGACCAGCAGCTCTGTGTCCAGGAGAGAGCCAAGATGGCCTCCAGTCCCTACGTGTGGCTGGGACTGCACTACACCTGCACCCTGGACTTCTGGTTCTGGGTCAGTGACGAGGCCGTAAACTACACCAACTGGGCCCCCAGCGAGCCTAAGGGGGACGACTGCAACATGTCTGGAGCCATGGACAGAGGGGGGGGGCACAAGTGGGTCAAAAGGAACGACGACGAAAACCAGTTCAATTTCATCTGTTCCAAGAAAAAACCACCACAATGTAACTAAGTACTTTTACTCAAGTACTCACGTAGTAATGTTGGGGGATGGAGTACTTATACCTCAAAGGTCAAACTATGGGAAAGTCCTAATATTTAAGAAGAAAATTTAATATTTTGGAAAAAGTCGTAATATTTTTTGAAAAAAAAGTCGTAATATTTTTTGAAAAAAAAGTCGTAATATTTTTTGAAAAAAAAGTCGTAATATTTTTTGAAAAAAAAGTCGTAATATTTTTTGAAAAAAAAGTCGTAATATTTTTTGAAAAAAAAGTCGTAATATTTTTTGAAAAAAAAGTCTTAGTATTTATTTAAAAAATCGTAAATTTCAGAATTTTTTTTAATATTTTGAAAAAAAAAATCCTAATATTTTAGGAATAAAGTCCTAATATTATAATATATATCTTTTAATTTAATACTTTATTAATTTACTCACTTTGTTTGCAGTGGTGTGACGTACTGTGTGTCCTCTGGGATTATTGAACGGCATTCTGGGAAATGTAGTAACTGCTATATTAAAAGTAAAAAAATCATATTTTGCGGAAAACGTCAAATTTCAATTAAAAAATGTTGTAATATTCAGGGAATAAAGTTGTAATATTTGGGGAATAAAGTTGTAATATTTGGGGAATAAAGTCGTAATATTTGTGGAATAAAGTCATAATATTTTGGGGATAAAGTCGAAATATTTGGGGAATAAAGTCGTAATATTTTGGGAATAAAGTCGTAATATTTTGGGAATAAAGTCGTAATATTTTGGGGATAAAGTCGAAATATTTTGGGTATAAAGTCGTAATATTTGGGGAATAAAGTCGTAATATTTTGGGAATAAAGTCATAATATTTTGGGAATAAAGTCGTAATATTTTGGGAATAAACTTGTAATATTTTGGGATTAAGTCGTAATATATATCTTTTACTTTAATACTTTATCCATTTACTCACTTTGTTTGCAATGGTGTGACGTATTGTGTGTCCTCTGGGATTATTGAACGGCATTCTGGGAAATGTAGTAACTTCTATATTAAAAGTAAAAAAATCATATTTTGCGGAAAACGTCAAATTTCAATTAAAAATGTTGTAATATTCAGGGAATAAAGTCGTAATATTTGGGGAATAAAGTTGTAATATTTTGGGGATAAAGTCGTAATATTTGGGGAATAAAGTCGTAATATTTGGGGAATAAAGTCGTAATATTTTGGGTATAAAGTCGTAATAATTTGGGAATTAAGTCGTAATATTTTGTAAATAAAGTCGTAATATTTTGGGAATTAAGTTGTAATATTTTGTAAATAAAGTCGTAATATTTGGGGAATAAAGTTGTAATATTTTAGGAATAAAGTCCTAATATTATAATATAGATCTTTTAATTTAATACTTTATTAATTTACTCACTTTGTTTGCAATGGTGTGACGTATTGTGTGTCCTCTGGGATTATTGAACGGCATTCTGGGAAATGTAGTAACTTCTATATTAAAAGTAAAAATCATATTTTGGAAAACGTCAAATTTCAATTAAAAAATGTTGTAATATTCAGGGAATAAAGTCGTAATATTTGGGGAATAAAGTTGTAATATTTTGGGTATAAAGTCGTAATATTTTGGGAATTAAGTCGTAATATTTTGTAAATAAAGTTGTAATATTTGGGGAATAAAGTTGTAATATTTGGGGAATAAAGTCGTAATATTTTGGGTATAAAGTTGTAATATTTGGGGAATAAAGTCGTAATATTTGTGGAATAAAGTCATAATATTTTGGGGATAAAGTCAAAATATTTGGGGAATAAAGTCGTAATATTTGTGGAATAAAGTCATAATATTTTGGGAATTAAGTTGTAATATTTGGGGAATAAAGTCATAATATTTGTGGAATAAAGTCATAATATTTGTGGAATAAAGTCGTAATATTTTGGGAATAAAGTCGTAATATTTGGGGAATAAAGTCGTAATATTTTGGGAATAAAGTCGTAATATTTTGGGGATAAAGTCATAATATTTGGGGAATAAAGTCGTAATATTTTGGGGATAAAGTCTGAATATTTTGGGAATAAAGTCCTAATATTTTGGGTATAAAGTATTAATATTTGGGTAATAAAGTAGTAATATTTATCTTTTACTTTAATACTTTATCCATTTACTCACTTTGTTTGCAGTGGTGTGACGTACTGTGTGTCCTCTGGGATTATTGAACGGCATTCTGGGAAATGTAGGAAACAAAGCTCGGGGGGGAGATGTAACCCTGTAACATGAATGATTATGATGTTATTGTTTTCTTCTCTCAGTGTCCCGTGTTGGTGAATATCTGATTATATTATGAAGTTATTATTAATTATATTATGTTTCTACAGTTTAATGAAACCAAAGAAGAGTTTCTCTCAGTCTAAATAAACTGTTAAACCACAGAGTACTGGGTCTGGGTACTGGGTCTGGGTAACTTTTCATCGTTAACATCTTAAGATGACACACACCAAGTTGGAAGTTGATTGGATGAAAGCTCTAGGAGGAGTTCGTTAAAGTACGACACGCGGAAATGGCCAAAATCTCACTAATTTCTAACATTCAAAATGTCATTAAATCGTCCTCCAGCTGCCAGTTTTTTCATAGTTTCGTCGACAGTTGGTAGATCACAGCCAACAATTTAAGTCTGATAGACTCCATAGTTACACGTCTGCGACCGGAACAAGATTTCCTACATTTTGACCAATAATGAAGTCTGAAGAGTTAAAACTGGAGGAGAGAGAGACATTTGTTTGAGAAACTTCCAGATATCCGTCCTCCAGCCCCCCCCTCTGTCCTCCACTCTAGCTCTGAACATTCCACCACATACACACACATTGGAAAATCTGAGCCGTCTGAAAACGGGACGATACGTAAACTGTGATTTGGGAGAAACCGTGCTTGATATCTGAACGCCCATTCAGCCCAATAAACGCCAAAGTCTTGTCTTCGGTTTAACCTTTTAATCATGTTTCTACGTTAAAGTATGGCGACACAGCACGGTCCCAAAGAGGGGGGTTTGGAGCGATGTTGAGAGTTTTCCCGAACATTTCCCATTCAAGTCAATGGGAAGATTTTGCCGTATTTTTGCCGATTTCGGGAAAACCGCGCGGCAAATCTGGTAGAAACTTCCGAGCACACCATTCCCGATCATTACCCACGTTTCGGTGTATTGTGTTTGCGCGTGTTGGCAACGCTTCGGGACTTATGGTTGGACGAAAATGTGGCGGAAGATGAAAAAGTATAATAATAAGTATGAGCAATAATAGTCAGCACCTCGGCACACTGAATAATATCTGAATAAATATAATATAATATATATAATATAATATATATAATATAATATATAATATATCTGAATAAATATAATATAATATATATAATATCTGAATAAATATAATATATATAATATAATATTATATATATAATATAATATATAATATATCTGAATAAATATAATATAATATATATAATATCTGAATAAATATAATATATATAATATAATATATATAATATAATATCTGAATAAATATAATATAATATATATAATATCTGAATAAATATAATATATATAATATAATATTATATATATAATATAATATATATAATATCTGAATAAATATAATATATATAATATAATATATATAATATAATATCTGAATAAATATAATATAATAAATATAATATAATATATAATATATCTGAATAAATATAATATAATATATATAATATCTGAACGCCCCAAGAAAGTCCCAGAGAGGGGGGGTCATCATGTTTCTATGTTAAAGTATGGAGGTACAGCACGGTCCCAGAGAGGGGGGGTCATCATGTTTCTATGTTAAAGTATGGAGATACAGCACGGTCCCAGAGAGGGGGTCGTCATGTTTCTATGTTAAAGTATGGAGATACAGCACGGTCCCAGAGAGGGGGGGTCATCATGTTTCTATGTTAAAGTATGGAGATACAGCACGGTCCCAGAGAGGGGGTCGTCATGTTTCTATGTTAATGTATGGAGATACAGCACTGTCCCAGAGAGGGGGTCATCATGTTTCTATGTTAAAGTATGGAGATACAGCACGGTCCCAGAGAGGGGGGGTCATCATGTTTCTATGTTAAAGTATGGAGATACAGCACGGTCCCAGAGAGGGGGGGTCATCATGTTTCTATGTTAAAGTATGGAGATACAGCACGGTCCCAGAGAGGGGGTCATGTTTCTATGTTAATGTATGGAGATACAGCACTGTCCCAGAGAGGGGGTCATGTTTCTATGTTAAAGTATGGAGATACAGCACGGTCCCAGAGGGGGGGTCATCATGTTTCTATGTTAAAGTATGGAGATACAGCACGGTCCCAGAGAGGGGGGGTCGTCATGTTTCTATGTTAATGTATGGAGATACAGCACGGTCCCAGAGAGGGGGGGTCATCATGTTTCTATGTTAAAGTATGGAGATACAGCACGGTCCCAGAGAGGGGGTCGTCATGTTTCTATGTTAATGTATGGAGATACAGCACGGTCCCAGAGAGGGGGGGTCATCATGTTTCTATGTTAAAGTATGGAGATACAGCACGGTCCCAGAGAGGGGGGGTCATCATGTTTCTATGTTAAAGTATGGAGATACAGCACGGTCCCAGAGAGGGGGTCATCATGTTTCTATGTTAAAGTATGGAGATACAGCACGGTCCCAGAGAGGGGGTCATCATGTTTCTATGTTAATGTATGGAGATACAGCACGGTCCCAGAGAGGGGGGGTCATCATGTTTCTATGTTAATGTATGGAGATACAGCACGGTCCCAGAGAGGGGGGGTCATCATGTTTCTATGTTAAAGTATGGAGATACAGCACGGTCCCAGAGAGGGGGGGTCATCATGTTTCTATGTTAAAGTATGGAGGTACAGCACGGTCCCAGAGAGGGGGGGTCATCATGTTTCTATGTTAAAGTATGGAGGTACAGCACGGTCCCAGAGAGGGGGGGTCATCATGTTTCTATGTTAAAGTATGGAGATACAGCACGGTCCCAGAGAGGGTCATCATGTTTCTATGTTAAAGTATGGAGATACAGCACGGTCCCAGAGAGGGGGGGTCATCATGTTTCTATGTTAAAGTATGGAGATACAGCACGGTCCCAGAGAGGGGGGGTCATCATGTTTCTATGTTAATGTATGGAGATACAGCACGGTCCCAGAGAGGGGGGGTCATCATGTTTCTATGTTAATGTATGGAGATACAGCACGGTCCCAGAGAGGGGGGGTCATCATGTTTCTATGTTAAAGTATGGAGATACAGCACGGTCCCAGAGAGGGGGGGTCATCATGTTTCTATGTTAAAGTATGGAGGTACAGCACGGTCCCAGAGAGGGGGGGTCATCATGTTTCTATGTTAATGTATGGAGATACAGCACGGTCCCAGAGAGGGGGGGTCATCATGTTTCTATGTTAAAGTATGGAGATACAGCACGGTCCCAGAGAGGGGGTCATCATGTTTCTATGTTAAAGTATGGAGGTACAGCACGGTCCCAGAGAGGGGGGGTCATCATGTTTCTATGTTAAAGTATGGAGGTACAGCACGGTCCCAGAGAGGGGGGGTCATCATGTTTCTATGTTAAAGTATGGAGATACAGCACGGTCCCAGAGAGGGGGTCATCATGTTTCTATGTTAAAGTATGGAGATACAGCACGGTCCCAGAGAGGGGGGGTCATCATGTTTCTATGTTAAAGTATGGAGGTACAGCACGGTCCCAGAGAGGGGGGGTCATCATGTTTCTATGTTAAAGTATGGAGATACAGCACGGTCCCAGAGAGGGGGTCATCATGTTTCTATGTTAAAGTATGGAGGTACAGCACGGTCCCAGAGAGGGGGGGTCATCATGTTTCCATGTTAAAGTATGGAGATACAGCACGGTCCCAGAGAGGGGGGGTCGTCATGTTTCTATGTTAATGTATGGAGATACAGCACGGTCCCAGAGAGGGGGGGTCATCATGTTTCTATGTTAAAGTATGGAGATACAGCACGGTCCCAGAGAGGGGGTCATCATGTTTCTATGTTAGAGTATGGAGATACAGCACGGTCCCAGAGAGGGGGGGTCATCATGTTTCTATGTTAAAGTATGGAGATACAGCACGGTCCCAGAGAGGGGGGGTCATCATGTTTCTATGTTAAAGTATGGAGATACAGCACGGTCCCAGAGAGGGGGTCATCATGTTTCTATGTTAAAGTATGGAGGTACAGCACGGTCCCAGAGAGGGGGGGTCATCATGTTTCTATGTTAAAGTATGGAGATACAGCACGGTCCCAGAGAGGGGGGGTCATCATGTTTCTATGTTAAAGTATGGAGATACAGCACGGTCCCAGAGAGGGGGTCATGTTTCTATGTTAAAGTATGGAGATACAGCACGGTCCCAGAGAGGGGGGGTCATCATGTTTCTATGTTAATGGTTGGTTGGTGATGGAGACCAGGTCACCATGGTGATCTCTGCAGTAGTACAACGCGTCCAACCAGGTCCGGTTCTTCTTGATCAGGATCACAGAATCTGTCAGGAGAGAAGGGGAGTTAGCCAGGGGCGGGGTCAATAAGGGACGGGGTTAGTCGGGGGCGTGTCCCGCCAGCGATGCAGATCTGACACCTGATATTTTAATATTCAAATGAAGACGACCAGGTGAGAGCAGAGTTATGAAGAGGATTAATTAGTCGCCGTCGGCAACGAGCAGAGTGAAGCTGAGACCTCCACGACAGGTAAGGTACACACTTTTAATGGGGGTGTCTGTGTGTGTGTGTGTGTGTGTGTGTGTGTGTGTGTGTGTGTGTGTGTGTGTGTGTGTGTGTCTCTGTGTGTGTATCTCAGTGTGTGTGTGCGTCTGTGTGTGTGTGTGTGTATCTGTGTGTCTCTGTGTGTGTTTCTCAGTGTGTGTGTGTCTCTGTGTGTGTGTGTGTCTGTGTGTGTGTGTGTGTGTGTCTCTGTGTGTTTGTCTCAGTGTGTGTGTGCGTCTGTGTGTGTGTGTGACTCAGTGTGTGTGTGCGTCTCAGTGTGTGTGTGCGTCTCTATGTGTGTGTGTGTGTGTGTTTGTGTCTCAGTGTGTATGTCTCAGTGTGTGTGTGTGTGTCTCAGTGTGTGTGTGTGTATGTCTCAGTATGTGTGTGTGTGTGTGTCTCAGTGTGTGTGTGTGTGTGCGTGTGTGTGTCTCAGTGTGTGTGTGTGTCTCAGTGTGTGTGTGTGTGTGAGTCTCAGTGTGTGTGTCTGTGTGTCTCTGTGTGTGTGTGTATCTCAGTGTGTTTGTGTGTGTGTCTCTGTGTGTATGTGACTCAGTGTGTGTGTGTGTGTCTCTGTGTGTGTTTCTCAGTTTGTGTGTATCTGTGTGTGTGTGTCTGTGTGTGTGTGTGTGTGTGTGTGTGTGTGTGTCTCTGTCTGTGTGTTTCAGTGTGTGTGTGTGTGTGTGTCTCAGTGTGTGTGTGTGACAGCTTAGACTTGTGTCTGATACCTTTTGTATTTCTGTTTTTTTACATTTTAAATTGCATAATAACAAAAAAATTTACCAATTTATTTATTTCTTATTTTCAGACTCCATGTAAATAATCACTACTTTTAGCGTGTATAGAGCAGCATATCTCCACCAGACTCCATGTAAATAATCACTACTTTTAACATGTATAGAGCAGCATATCTCCACCAGACTCCATGTAAATAATCACTACTTTTAGCATGTATAGAGCAGCATATCTCCACCAGACTCCATGTAAATAATCACTACTTTTAGTGTGTATAGAGCAGCATATCTCCACCAGACTCCATGTAAATAATCACTACTTTTAGCGTGTATAGAGCAGCATATCCCCACCAGACTCCATGTAAATAATCACTACTTTTAGTGTGTATAGAGCAGCATATCTCCACCAGACTCCATGTAAATAATCACTACTTTTAGCGTGTATAGAGCAGCATATCTCCACCAGACTCCATGTAAATAATCACTACTTTTAGCGTGTATAGAGCAGCATATCTCCACCAGACTCCATGTAAATAATCACTACTTTTAGCGTGTATAGAGCAGCATATCTCCACCAGACTCCATGTAAATAATCACTACTTTTAGCGTGTATAGAGCAGCATATCTCCACCAGACTACATGTAAATAATCACTACTTTTAGCGTGTATAGAGCAGCATATCTCCACCAGACTCCATGTAAATAATCACTACTTTTAGCATGTATAGAGCAGCATATCTCCACCAGACTCCATGTAAATAATCACTACTTTTAGTGTGTATAGAGCAGCATATCTCCACCAGACTCCATGTAAATAATCACTACTTTTAGCATGTATAGTGCAGCATATCTCCACCAGACTCCATGTAAATAATCACTACTTTTAGTGTGTATAGTGCAGCATATCTCCACCAGACTCCATGTAAATAATCATTACTTTTAGTGTGTATAGAGCAGCATATCTCCACCAGACTCCATGTAAATAATCACTACTTTTAGCATCTTACTCTTTAACTAAAAGGTCTATCTCTGTAGAGATCCATCCCATAATGTTGTCACACACTGACTAATACGACCATTTTTAAACGATTGTTGTTCCCATCAGTCACTCAGACTCAAACTCATGGGAACATACGCGGAAATGATCTGAAAATTAGCTTTTGAAAATGGGCCAAATTTGACAACAGGAGGGTGATATCGTTGATTTGCATCCTGAGTGACGGGGTTATATATCCCTAAACATAAAGACTGGCTGTTCTGTCTGTCTCCCCCCCCCGACGGCTCACTCAACACCAACATTTGAATATCTTTTTCCTAAAAGTCCAACAGGAAGTATAAGAATGTGAATGTCACAGTTCAAGATGTTAACTTCCTCCTTCCTTAATAATCTGACACCTTATTCATCATCCCCCAGGATTCAGCTTCTTGCATTTTTATTTAATTACATTTCTGTAGGTTGTTGTTTTGGCAATGTGTTTTTTTTTGTGGGTTTTTTCAGCGTTTTCTTTGTACGTTTTTGACCCTTTTGTCACTTTTACATTTTAAGCTTTTTTCCCACTAATTATTCTGTGAATTCATGGTCACAAAACCTAATTTTGGAGTTAAAAAAAACAGATATATGCTATAAAATTGAATAAAAAACCCCCAAAGTCAATGAAAGTAGTGTCCTGATCTTTCATTTTACTTGAGACGAGCGTATGAAACCATTCATGTTCATTTTTGGTAATTTGGTTGAAAGAAACCCAAATATGATATAGACTTTTTTTGAAAATTGGTCAAATTTGACCCAAAGACAACAGGACGCTGAACTTTGTTGTAACTTCAATAAATTTAACGTCTTTTCCAGAAGTCAGCAAGTAATCGTGTAAAATAATCCTGATTTCATACCCAAAATAACTGTTTATTATCTTCTAACAGGGCGAAGATGCAGTGGAGTCTGGTTGTGTTCATTGTGATGAATAAGTGGGTCGTCTGGACAGCTGACTGCTCAGGTAGAAACAAGCTGTAATGGTAGAAACAAGCTGTAATGGTAGAAACAACAAGCTGTAATGGTAAAAACAACAAGCTGTAATGGTAGAAACAACAAGCTGTAATGTTACCCTACAGGACAGATGTTCATCATCAGCTGAACTCCATACTTTTAGCGTGTATAGAGCAGCATATCTCCACCAGACTCCATGTAAATAATCACTACTTTTAGCGTGTATAGAGCAGCATATCTCCACCAGACTCCATTTAAATAATCACTACTTTTAGCGTGTATAGAGCAGCATATCTCCACCAGACTCCATGTAAATAATCACTACTTTTAGCGTGTATAGAGCAGCATATCTCCACCAGACTCCATGTAAATAATCACTACTTTTAGCGTGTATAGAGCAGCATATCTCCACCAGACTCCATTTAAATAATCACTACTTTTAGCGTGTATAGAGCAGCATATCTCCACCAGACTCCATGTAAATAATCACTACTTTTAGCGTGTATAGAGCAGCATATCTCCACCAGACTCCATGTAAATAATCACTACTTTTAGCGTGTATAGAGCAGCATATCTCCACCAGACTCCATGTTAATAATCACTACTTTTAGCGTGTATAGAGCAGCATATCTCCACCAGACTCCATGTTAATAATCACTACTTTTAGCGTGTATAGAGCAGCATATCTCTACCAGACTCCATGTAAATAATCACTACTTTTAGCGTGTATAGAGCAGCATATCTCCACCAGACTCCATGTAAATAATCACTACTTTTAGCGTGTATAGAGCAGCATATCTCCACATGTAAATGAGTATAGCGCAGTATATGATGGGGATTTTTGGCTATTTCATGTTAAACAAAAAGGATCTTAGTCTTTAACATCAGACACAAAAACATGGGAAATAGAGTCCAGGGTCATGAACAAAACCAAATTATATTTAAATGAGCAGATGCTTGTGTAGCTCTCAGCTCCATCGCTGCAGTTTCTTCTCTGTTATCAGGTCAGTGGTCCTCCACTGGGGGTCAGCCGTGTGACTACCGCTTCATTGGAGACAAGAAGACCTGGAAAGAAGCCCAGAAGTACTGCAGAGACCACCACACTGACCTGGCCACAGTGTCTAACCAGGAAGACATGCAGAGACTCCAGCAGCATAACCAATCAGGAGCCTGGATCGGGCTGCAGAGAGACTGGCGCTGGTCTCTGTCCGGGGTGGAGTTCAACGATAGTAAATGGTCTTCAGGACAGCCGGATAATCAACTCAATAAGGAGAACTGTGTGATGATGATTAATGGCGAATGGCATGACGTCTCTGGTGATAAACCCTTTAAATTTATCTGCTATGACGGTGAGAATATGTGGCGCATGGAGTCTGTTCTCTCTGGAAAAACTGATAGTTTCTGAATTGATTTCACATTATTGATTTGAAATAAAGATAATGTAGAATTTATGAGACTAAAAAATAACCAAAACTTTTGTCTGTGTTTCACAGAACGCAACAAGACATCCGGGAACAGATTTTATGTCAGTGATTCTAAGAAGAATCTGACCTGGCAAGAGGCTCAGAACTACTGCAGAGACCATCACACTGACCTGATCAGTGGAGTCCAGCAGCTGGAAGACTTCAAGAGAGACCCCCAGAATAATGGAGGACCTTTCTGGATCGGCCTGTTCAGGGACCCTGACTGGAGCTGGTCTGATGGGAGCTGCTTCTCTTTCAGACTCTGGGAACAAAACTTTAACCCTGACACTGACCCTAAGAAGACCTGTGCTATGACTACGTCAGGTGGATTCTGGAGCTCTGATGACTGTAATAAAACCAAAACCTTCTTCTGCTACGACGGTGAGTCCAGCAGCAGGTCTCTGACGCTGGTCTACATCTACATCTGCTTCATTTACTGGATTTACTGGGTTATTGTTGAATATCTTGATTTGATATATCTCCGATTAATAGAAGAGAAGAGAAGACGTGTCTCAGTTCAGCTAAAATATCCCAAACTGCTTGTTAGATGTAAAACGTTACAGCTGTTATTTAAAGGGATATTTCACCACTGAATGAAAGATGAAAACACATTTCAATTGGATCATTTATGTAGTAGAAATGGGATTTTTTTGGTATTATTATACTCTATTTTGTTTCCCAATGACTATCTGACCCCTTAATGACTGACCCCGCCCCTTAATGACTGACCCCGCCCCTTAATGACTCCAGCCGACTGACCCCGCCCCCGACTGACTCTGCCCCTGGCTGGTCCGGCCCCTGGCTGACTCCCCTTCTCTCCTGACAGATTCTGTGATCCTGATCAAGAAGAACCTGACCTGGGAGGACGCGTTGTACTACTGCAGAGATCACCATGGCGACCTGGTCTCCATCACCAACCAGGACCAGCAGCTCTGTGTCCAGGAGAGATCCAAGATGGCCTCCAGTCCCTACGTGTGGCTGGGACTGCGCTACACCTGCACCCTGGACTTCTGGTTCTGGGTCAGTGACGAGGCCGTAAACTACACCAACTGGGCCCCCAGCGAGCCTAAGGGGGACGACTGCAACATGTCTGGAGCCATGGACAGAGGGGGGGGGCACAAGTGGGTCAAAAGGATCGACGACGAAAACCAGTTCAATTTCATCTGTTCCAAGAAAAAACCACCACAATGTAACTAAGTACTTTTACTCAAGTACTCACGTAGTAATGTTGGGGGATGGAGTACTTATACCTCAAAGGTCAAACTATGGGAAAGTCCTAATATTTAAGAAGAAAATTTAATATTTGAGGAAAAAAGTCGTAATATTTTGGAAAAAAATGTCTATTTTAAAAAATCGGAAATTTCAGAATTTTTTTTAATATTTTGAAAAAAAAAATCCTAATATTTTAGGAATAAAGTCCTAATATTATAATATAGATCTTTTAATTTAATACTTTATTAATTTTCTCACTTTGTTTGCAGTGGTGTGACGTACTGTGTGTCCTCTGGGATTATTGAACGGCATTCTGGGAAATGTAGGAACAAATATATTTCAAGTAAAATTATCATAATATTTGGGGAATAAAGTTGTAATATTTTGGAAATAAAGTTGTAATATTTTGGGAATAAAGTCGTAATATTTGGGGAATAAAGTCGTAATATTTGGGGAATAAAGTCGTAATATTTTGGAAATAAAGTCGTAATATTTTGGGAATAAAGTCGTAATATTTTGGGAATAAAGTCGTAATATTTTGGGAATAAAGTCGTAATATTTGGGGAATAAAGTCGTAATATTTTGGAAATAAAGTCGTAATATTTTGGGAATAAAGTCGTAATATTTTGAGAATAAAGTCGTAATATTTGGGAATAAAGTCGTAATATTTTGGTAAAAAAGTCGTAATATTTTGGAAATAAAGTTGTAATATTTTGGGAATAAAGTCGTAATATTTTGGGAATAAAGTCGTAATATTTGGGGAATAAAGTCGTAATATTTTGGAAATAAAGTCGTAATATTTTGGGAATAAAGTCGTAATATTTTGGGAATAAAGTCGTAATATTTAGGGAATAAAGTCCTAATATTTTGGAAATAAAGTCGTAATATTTTGGGAATAAAGTCGTAATATTTTGGGAATAAAGTCGTAATATTTTGGGAATAAAGTCGTAATATTTGGGGAATAAAGTCGTAATATTTTGGAAATAAAGTCGTAATATTTTGGGAATAAAGTCGTAATATTTTGAGAATAAAGTCGTAATATTTGGGAATAAAGTCGTAATATTTTGGTAATAAAGTCGTAATATTTTGGAAATAAAGTTGTAATATTTTGGGAATAAAGTCGTAATATTTTGGGAATAAAGTTGTAATATTTTGGGAATAAGTTCGTAATATTTGGGGAATAAAGTCGTAATATTTTGGTAATAAAGTTGTAATATTTTGGGAATAAAGTCGTAATATTTTGGGAATAAAGTCGTAATATTTTGGTAATAAAGTCGTAATATTTTGGAAATAAAGTCGTAATATTTATCTTTTACTTTAATACTTTATCCATTTACTCACTTTGTTTGCAGTGGTGTGACATACTGTGTGTCCTCTGGGATTATTGAACGGCATTCTGGGAAATGTAGGAATTTATATATTTCAAGTAAAAAAAGTCTTAATATTTGGGGAATAAAGTCGTAATATTTTGGGAATAAAGTTGAAATATTTTGGGATGAAGTTGAAATATTTTGGGATAAAGTTGTAATATTTTGGGATTAAGTCGTAATATTTGGGGAATAAAGTCGAAATATTTGGGGAATAAAGTCCTAATATTTTGGGAATAAAGTCGTAATATTTTGGGAAGAAAGTTGAAATATTTTGGGACTAAAGTCGTAATATTTTGGGAAAAATGTAATATTTTTGGAAAAAATTCATAATATTTCAAGTAAAAAAAGTCGTAATATTTTGGGAATAAAGTCGTAATATTTTGGGTATAAAGTATTAATATTTGGGTAATAAAGTAGTAATATATATCTTTTACTTTAATACTTTATCCATTTACTCACTTTGTTTGCAGTGGTGTGACGTACTGTGTGTCCTCTGGGATTATTGAACGGCATTCTGGGAAATGTAGGAAACAAAGCTCGGGGGGGAGATGTAACCCTGTAACATGAATGATTATGATGTTATTGTTTTCTTCTCTCAGTGTCCCGTGTTGGTGAATATCTGATTATATTATGAAGTTATTATTAATTATATTATGTTTCTACAGTTTAATGAAACCAAAGAAGAGTTTCTCTCAGTCTAAATAAACTGTTAAACCACAGAGTACTGGGTCTGGGTACTGGGTCTGAGTACTGGGTCTGGGTACTGGGTCTGAGTACTGGGTCTGGGTACTGGGTCTATGTGTACTGTGTCTATGTGTACTGTGTCTGTTGGGGGCTGCTCCTCTTGTGACAGTTTGTCTTTTATCCCTCTTATGGTTTGTTGTTAATTAGTCAACGGGTGCCAGCCAGCTCTCTCTCCTTTCTGTTGCACACCGGAAAATAATCAACAAATCAGTGTTGAAGGGGCGGTTCCTCTGCACTAGAACAGCTGATGCACCTGGTGAGTTCCTCCAAGGTGTCACACTCCTTCCCCCCTGAAAAAAACGTACATTAGGAAGGCTTCATTTTCCAACAACAGTGTCCTAACATCTTCAATCACTAGGAACACCTGGGACGTCCTCCTCATCACTTTCCTCTTCCAATATGTCCATTATTGGTTTACGCTGCAGTGCATCCACCTGTTCAGCAGTAGGAGGAAGTTGTTAAGTTGTCGTTGAATATTAACCCTTATTAACCCTGCACTGGCCAGTCAGCTGAGAGGTAGCAGTATTTCTACTGTGGAGGCATTGGTTCGTCTTGGTCCACAGTTGGAGAAGGATAAAGAAAACCAACGTCTGTATGAACAAAGGAAAAGACCGATGATGCAAAAACCATCCAAACCTGGAAATGTTTCTACAACAGACAACCCCGGGGTTTCCCAAGTTTACTGTTGGCGCTGCAAAAATTCCCATTCTCCATCAGCCTGTCCACTGTATCAACCTGGAAAGAACGGGTTCCAAAAACCATCGGCCCCGGGTAATGGGAGCCCAAGAAATCCTCCTACTGTTAATGCACTCTCACACATACAGAATACTCAGATTCACTCAACACCACCCACGAGGGTCTTGCCACGTCAGTTAGTGGTCCCTATCACTATTGGTTCCTGGAAAGGATCAGCTATCCTAGATAGCGGGTCCTCTTACACGTTGATCAATGAGGCTGTCTGGGAGGTATTGCGGAGGAGTGAAGAAGGGTTTAAACCCTGGTCTCAAGGTCCTTTGTATCTGGCGGATGGAACAGGGAAATATCCTCTCGGCTGTGGGGAATTTGTGTTCAACATTCAGCGTCACTCTGTCAAAGTACCTGTGGTGGTCTTGCCAACCTCATGCCTTGCCCTTACGGTTACTTAACAGACCGGTGGAACATCTCCAACATCCTGCTGGTAACAGACCGGTGGAACATCTCCAACATCCTGCTGGTAACGGACCGGTAGAACATCTCCAACATCCTGCTGGTAACAGACCGGTAGAACATCTCCAACATCCTGCTGGTAACAGACCGGTGGAACATCTCCAACATCCTGCTGGTAACAGACCGGTGGAACATCTCCAACATCCTGCTGGTAACAGACCGGTAGAACATCTCCAACATCCTGCTGGTAACAGACCGGTGGAACATCTCCAACATCCTGCTGGTAACAGACCGGTAGAACATCTCCAACATCCTGCTGGTAACAGACCGGTAGAACATCTCCAACATCCTGCTGGTAACAGACCGGTGGAACATCTCCAACATCCTGCTGGTAACGGACCGGTAGAACATCTCCAACATCCTGCTGGTAACAGACCGGTAGAACATCTCCAACATCCTGCTGGTAACAGACCGGTAGAACATCTCCAACATCCTGCTGGTAACAGACCGGTAGAACATCTCCAACATCCTGCTGGTAACAGACCGGTGGAACATCTCCAACATCCTGCTGGTAACGGACCGGTAGAACATCTCCAACATCCTGCTGGTAACGGACCGGTAGAACATCTCCAACATCCTGCTGGTAACAGACCGGTAGGACATCTCCAACATCCTGCTGGTAACAGACCGGTAGAACATCTCCAACATCCTGCTGGTAACAGACCGGTAGAACATCTCCAACATCCTGCTGGTAACAGACCGGTGGAACATCTCCAACATCCTGCTGGTAACGGACCGGTAGAACATCTCCAACATCCTGCTGGTAACGGACCGGTAGAACATCTCCAACATCCTGCTGGTAACAGACCGGTAGGACATCTCCAACATCCTGCTGGTAACAGACCGGTAGGACATCTCCAACATCCTGCTGGTAACAGACCGGTAGAACATCTCCAACATCCTGCTGGTAACAGACCGGTGGAACATCTCCAACATCCTGCTGGTAACAGACCGGTGGAACATCTCCAACATCCTGCTGGTAACAGACCGGTGGAACATCTCCAACATCCTGCTGGTAACAGACCGGTGGAACATCTCCAACATCCTGCTGGTAACAGACCGGTGGAACATCTCCAACATCCTGCTTAATTATATGTTAATAACCATGGTAACTAATACATTTACATACGGGAGGAGGTGACGTAGTGAGAATAATGTGGTTTTATTTATGAATATCATTGAAATGTTGAAAAATGGGTTTTATTTCAACATAAAAGTCGTATAAAAGTCCTGATGCATGAACAATGTGAAACATGTGAAGGTGTGAATCCTCCATCCCTCTTTCTTTCCTCTCTTTCCTTTCTTTTCTTTCTTTCCTCTCTTTCCTTTCTTTCCTTTCTTTTCTTTCTCTTCTCTCTTTTCTTTTCTTTCTTTCCTTTCTTTCCTTTCTTTTCTCTCTTTCCTCTCTTTTCTTTCTTTCCTTTCTTTTCTTTTCTTTCTTTCCTCTCTTTTCTTTCTTTCCTTTCTTTCCTTTCTTTTCTTTCTTTCCTCTCTTTTCTTTCTTTTCTTTCCATTCTTTCCTTTCTTTTCTTTCTTTTCTTTCTTTCCTCTCTTTCCTTTCTTTTCTTTCTCTTCTCTCTTTTCTTTCTTTCCTCTCTTTTCTTTCTTTCCTTTCTTTTCTTTCCTCTCTTTCCTCTCTTTCTTTCCTTTCTTTCCTTTCTTTTCTCTCTTTCCTTTCTTTCCTTTCTTTCCTCTCTTTCCTCTCTTTCTTTCCTTTCTTTCCTTTCTTTTCTCTCTTTCCTTTCTTTTCTTTCTTTCCTTTCTTTCCTTTCTTTCCTCTCTTTCCTTTCTTTCCTTTCTTTCCTCTCTTTTCTTTCTTTCCTTTCTTTTCTTTCCTCTCTTTCCTTTCTTTCTTTCCTCTCTTTCCTCTCTTTCCTTTCTTTTCTCTCTTTCCTCTCTTTCCTTTCTTTTCTCTCTTTCCTTTCTTTCCTTTCTTTTCTCTCTTTTCTCTCTTTTCTCTCTTTTCTTTCTCTTCTAGACTGGATTTTAACCCTCGGGTCGTCTTCCCGCCAAAAATGAAAATCAACACTTTTTTTGACGCTTTTTAATCAACATTTTCAACTTTTTTCTTAAATTTTTGTCCTTTTTTTCAATGTTTCTCACTTCTTTGGACGTTTTCAACGCTACGTAACAATAACTTATTAACTTTAGTTTTAGTTATTTTTGGAATTTATGGTCAATAAACCTCATTTATAGGAAATTATACCTAATGTTTGAGCCCAGACTGTTACACCTAACCAGACCAAGAGGGTAACTTTGTGTGTGTGTGTGTGTGTGTGTGTGTGGGGGGTCTCTTTTCTCCATGGAAGGAGAAAAGAGACAAAGACGTGGAAAGATGTGCATGAAAAACAGCTTGAACAACAAAAGGCAAAAAAACTGATTAATAAAATATAGACACAGTTATAATAATGTGTAATTCTGTTTTTGTGTGTTATTATTGTGTTTTGTGTGTTATTATTGTGTTTTTGTCTGTTATTATTGTGTTTTTGTGTGTTATTATTCTGTTTTTGTGTGTTATTATTGTGTTTTTGTGTGTTATTATTGTGTTTTTGTGTGTTATTATTGTGTTTTTGTGTGTTATTATTGTGTTTTTGTGTGTTATTATTCTGTTTTTGTGTGTTATTATTCTGTTTTTGTGTGTTATTATTGTGTTTTTGTGTGTTATTATTGTGTTTTTGTGTGTTATTATTGTGTTTTTGTGTGTTATTATTCTGTTTTTGTGTGTTATTATTGTGTTTTTGTGTGTTATTATTGTGTTTTGTGTGTTATTATTGTGTTTTTGTGTGTTATTATTCTGTTTTTGTGTGTTATTATTCTGTTTTTGTGTGTTATTATTGTGTTTTGTGTGTTATTATTCTGTTTTTGTGTGTTATTATTGTGTTTTGTGTGTTATTATTGTGTTTTTGTGTGTTATTATTCTGTTTTTGTGTGTTATTATTCTGTTTTTGTGTGTTATTATTGTGTTTTGTGTGTTATTATTCTGTTTTTGTGTGTTATTATTGTGTTTTGTGTGTTATTATTGTGTTTTTGTGTGTTATTATTGTGTTTTTGTGTGTTATTATTCTGTTTTTGTGTGTTATTATTCTGTTTTTGTGTGTTATTATTCTGTTTTTATGCTTTTTTTATTCTTTTTCTGTTGTTTTTCTGTCTCCTGGTGACGTGTCTGAGTGACGCTGATGGAGGTGGAGGTGTGAAGGGAAAATGTATTTTTACTCTGATGATGATGATGATGATGATGATGATGATGATGATGATGATGATGATGATGATGATGATGAGGAGTCCAGACAGCGTCCAGGCTGAAAATAAGATTTCCGCTTGGCACATACAGCCTTCAAAATAAAAGCAGAACACCTGTTTTAATTCCTTACATTTTCTTTTGTATTTATTTGTTGGTGGTTCAACGTGTTTCTTTGTATGTTTCAACATGTAAAAAAATAAATAAAAATAAATAAAATTAAATGTTTCTTTTTTTCTCAAAAAAATGAATTAATTTTTAATTATTTTTTATGAATTTCTTTAACTTTAAAAAATGCTTCTCTTTTTACATTTAAAACATTTAATCTTTAAAGCTTCATTTCGACTATTCGTGACTCCTGTTTTATGTTTCTGTTGCTTTATTTTGGTATTTTTACCTTAATGTACACATACAAATACATCTTAATAAACACATCATGAGTAAAAGATGTGATGCTGTAAACCCTCAGAGGGACTCGAACTGGGGGGGACGGGGGACGGGGGACGGGGGGACGGGGGACGGAGCTTTCCCAATTTGTCCCCTTATGTCTCTTTTTTCAAGGTTTTTCTTGCCCAATCAGCAGAGACGTCCGTAAACTCGTGGTAATAAAACGGCAGAGCGCATGCGCACCCCCATTCATTTTAAAGAAACTTGATGCTGCGTTTAGTCCTTTTTGACACATGTTGTTCCAGATGTTTCTTTCTTCGGATCCGATTAGGAAGCTTATTGCTTTCAGATCTTTATGTGTTTAACTCTCAGACATTGTTTTAAGTATTTGTATGTTTCTGCTTTTATGGTTATTTTTAATAAATACAGATTATTAAAAAAAAATGGGTAAGATTTTATGTTGGTTTATAGAAATCTGGTGTTTATTTTGAAAATCAATTGAAAAAAACTCGAGCGGAAGTCTTATGTTTTTGCCGACATGCTGATGATGCTGATGGTGATGGTGATGGAGGGAGGAGGAAGAGGAGGGCTGATGTGTTTCTGATGATGATGATGATGATGATGCTGTGAGTCAGACAGCGGAGGATTCTGGATGGTCACAGCCGCTCCTGAGTGACTAACCCCGGACACACAGAGACGGACGACCCGCCTGCGGAGACACGGTGAGTCCGCAGACATCACGCCGACACTCACGCACTGACAGCGGGCAGCGGACACACGGCAGCCCGGCGGCAGAGCTCCGCGGTCGGCCTGATTCCTCCGATCGGTCCGGTGCGGCCGGACGGAGGTTCTCATTTCATCACTGTTGTGTGCGTGCGTGTGTGTGTGTGTGTGTGTGTGCGTGTGTGTGTGTGTGTGTGCGCGCGTGTGTGTGTGTGTGTGTGCGCTTGCGTGCCCGGCTGTGCGCGTGTCCGACCGGTCGTTACCATTGACGGAGATGGCAGTCAGACTGATTGGCATAATGAGAGAAGATAATGAGTCTGCAGCCCATTGAAACTGAGAACAAAGCAACACTGTGTGTGTGTGTGTGTGTGTGTGTGTGTGTGTGTGTGTGTGTGTGTGTGTGTGTGTGTGTGACTCTATATGTGTGTGTGTGTGTGTGTGTGTGTGTGTTTGTCATGACGACAGGGAATCAGCATATAAATATCACATTAATATTACTACACTTTCATACACTGTATTTACTTTGTCATAGTTATTATAAATCATCCAGTATTAAAGGCAGCGAGAGACGACTGAGTTCAAATTATTATTCTAAGTGTGTGAAATTATAGGATGGATCCCTACAGAGATAGAGCTTTTAGTTAAAACATGCTCTATACACGCTAAAAGTAGTGATTATTTACATGGAGTCTGGTGGAGATATGCTGCTCTATACACACTAAAAGTAGTGATTATTTACATGGAGTCTGGTGGAGATATGCTGCTCTATACACACTAAAAGTAGTGATTATTTACATGGAGTCTGGTGGAGATATGCTGCTCTATACACACTAAAAGTAGTGATTATTTACATGGAGTCTGGTGGAGATATGCTGCTCTATACACACTAAAAGTAGTGATTATTTACATGGAGTCTGGTGGAGATATGCTGCTCTATACACACTAAAAGTAGTGATTATTAACATGGAGTCTGGTGGAGATATGCTGCTCTATACACACTAAAAGTAGTGATTATATACATGGAGTCTGGTGGAGATATGCTGCTCTATACACGCTAAAAGTAGTGATTATTTACATGGAGTCTGGTGGAGATATGCTGCTCTATACACGCTAAAAGTAGTGATTATTTACATGGAGTCTGGTGGAGATATGCTGCTCTATACACACTAAAAGTAGTGATTATTTACATGGAGTCTGGTGGAGATATGCTGCTCTATACACACTAAAAGTAGTGATTATTTACATGGAGTCTGGTGGAGATATGCTGCTCTATACATGCTAAAAGTAGTGATTATTTACATGGAGTCTGGTGGAGATATGCTGCTCTATACACACTAAAAGTAGTGATTATTTACATGGAGTCTGGTGGAGATATGCTGCTCTATACACACTAAAAGTAGTGATTATTTACATGGAGTCTGGTGGAGATATGCTGCTCTATACATGCTAAAAGTAGTGATTATTTACATGGAGTCTGGTGGAGATATGCTGCTCTATACACACTAAAAGTAGTGATTATTTACATGGAGTCTGGTGGAGATATGCTGCTCTATACACACTAAAAGTAGTGATTATTTACATGGAGTCTGGTGGAGATATGCTGCTCTATACACGCTAAAAGTAGTGATTATTAACATGGAGTCTGGTGGGTTTGGTGATTTCTGTTTCATGTTAAACTAAAAGGATCTTCCTCTTTAACTAAAAGGTCTATCTCTGTAGGGATCCATCCCATAATGTTGTCACACACTTAATATAATAATCTGAGTTTGGGCAAAATCCCAAAAATATCGTGATTACAAGATTTCACAGTTTAGTTCTGCATTTGTGATGCATTTGTTTCTGGCTCTGATGCTGCTGGTTAAGTCGGTGGTGTTTTCCCTGCCGCCCGCCTCCGCACAGGAAGTGATGTCAGACTACTGTGGGTGGGCAGGTAACCGCGACAACGGCCCTGCTGCTGACGACATATTTGCACGCCTCTGTTCTCCGAGTGTATAAATCTCTGCTGTCCATCTCTCTCCTGAGCACCGGTGCCTGGCAACCAGACAACTCACACACACACACACACACACACACATGCACACACACACACACACACACACACACACACACACACACACACACAATGAATGAATGAAGGGTATAAAACCGTTAAGAATCCCTTGGTCTCAGTCATCCTTTCTTCAGCTCTCTGACGAGATGTAAAGCTCTAATCAACGCTCGTTACTCATTCTGCGGGGGAATACAGCAAAGCATGCTGGGAAACTCCCCCGAGGCCTTTGCTCCGTCTTTTGTGATTCATTCCCCTTCGTCACGTTATATCTGAAGACACGGAGGGAGTTCAGAGAGGACGCTGGAGATTTAAATGTCACGGAGCCGCAGCGGGAACACAAACAGTCTGATGTTGTTGAATATAGAATATTAAAGAATAAATCATACATGGTCTTACAGGGAGGTGTGTTCAGGTGCATTCTGGGTGTGCTGGTCTTACAGGGAGGTGTGTTCAGGTGCATTCTGGGTGTGCTGGTCTTACAGGGAGGTGTGTTCAGGTGCATTCTGGGCGTGCTGGTCTTACAGGGAGGTGCGTTCAGGTGCATTCTGGGCGTGCTGGTCTTACAGGGAGGTGCGTTCAGGTGCATTCTGGGCGTGCCGGTCTTACAGGGTGGTGCGTTCAGGTGCATTCTGGGCGTGCCGGTCTTACAGGGAGGTGCGTTCAGGTGCATTCTGGGCGTGCCGGTCTTACAGGGAGGTGCGTTCAGGTGCATTCTGGGCGTGCTGGTCTTACAGGGAGGTGTGTTCAGGTGCATTCTGGGCGTGCTGGTCTTACAGGGAGGTGTGTTCAGGTGCATTCTGGGGTGCTGGTGTTACAGGGAGGTGTGTTCAGGTGCATTCTGGGCGTGCTGGTCTTACAGGGAGGTGTGTTCAGGTGCATTCTGGGCGTGCTGGTCTTACAGGGAGGTGTGTTCAGGTGCATTCTGGGCGTGCTGGTCTTACTAGGAGGTGTGTTCAGGTGCATTCTAGGCGTGCTGGTCTTACAGGGAGGTGTGTTCAGGTGCATTCTGGGCGTGCTGGTCTTACAGGGAGGTGTGTTCAGGTGCATTCTGGGCGTGCTGGTCTTACAGGGAGGTGTGTTCAGGTGCATTCTGGGCGTGCTGGTCTTACAGGGAGGTGTGTTCAGGTGCATTCTGGGCGTGCTGGTCTTACGGGGAGGTGTGTTCAGGTGCATTCTGGTGCTGGTCTTACAGGGAGGTGTATTCAGGTGCATTCTGGGGTGCTGGTCTTACAGGGAGGTGTGTTCAGGTGCATTCTGGTGCTGGTCTTACAGGGAGGTGTGTTCAGGTGCATTCTGGGGTGCTGGTCTTACAGGGAGGTGCGTTCAGGTGCATTCTGGGCGTGCTGGTCTTACAGGGAGGTGCGTTCAGGTGCATTCTGGGCGTGCTGGTCTTACAGGGTGGTGCGTTCAGGTGCATTCTGGGCGTGCTGGTCTTACAGGGAGGTGCGTTCAGGTGCATTCTGGGCGTGCTAGTCTTACAGGGAGGTGCGTTCAGGTGCATTCTGGGCGTGCTGGTCTTACAGGGTGGTGCGTTCAGGTGCATTCTGGGCGTGCTGGTCTTACAGGGAGGTGCGTTCAGGTGCATTCTGGGCGTGCTAGTCTTACAGGGAGGTGCGTTCAGGTGCATTCTGGGCTTGCTGGTCTTACAGGGAGGTGTGTTCAGGTGCATTCTGGGCGTGCTGGTCTTACAGGGAGGTGTGTTCAGGTGCATTCTGGGGTGCTGGTGTTACAGGGAGGTGTGTTCAGGTGCATTCTGGGCGTGCTGGTCTTACAGGGAGGTGTGTTCAGGTGCATTCTGGGCGTGCTGGTCTTACAGGGAGGTGTGTTCAGGTGCATTCTGGGCGTGCTGGTCTTACTAGGAGGTGTGTTCAGGTGCATTCTGGGCGTGCTGGTCTTACAGGGAGGTGTGTTCAGGTGCATTCTGGGCGTGCTGGTCTTACAGGGAGGTGTGTTCAGGTGCATTCTGGGCGTGCTGGTCTTACAGGGAGGTGTGTTCAGGTGCATTCTGGGCGTGCTGGTCTTACAGGGAGGTGTGTTCAGGTGCATTCTGGGCGTGCTGGTCTTACAGGGAGGTGTGTTCAGGTGCATTCTGGTGCTGGTCTTACAGGGAGGTGTGTTCAGGTGCATTCTGGGGTGCCGGTCTTACAGGGAGGTGTGTTCAGGTGCATTCTGGGGTGCTGGTCTTACAGGGAGGTGTGTTCAGGTGCATTCTGGGGTGCTGGTCTTACAGGGAGGTGCGTTCAGGTGCATTCTGGGTGTGCTGGTCTTACAGGGAGGTGCGTTCAGGTGCATTCTGGGCGTGCTGGTCTTACAGGGAGGTGTGTTCAGGTGCATTCTTGGTCTGCTGGTCTTACAGGGAGGTGTGTTCAGGTGCATTCTGGGCGTGCTGGTCTTACAGGGAGGTGTGTTCAGGTGCATTCTGGGCGTGCTGGTCTTACAGGGAGGTGTGTTCAGGTGCATTCTGGTGCTGGTCTTACAGGGAGGTGTGTTCAGGTGCATTCTGGGGTGCTGGTCTTACAGGGAGGTGTGTTCAGGTGCATTCTGGGGTGCTGGTCTTACAGGGAGGTGCGTTCAGGTGCATTCTGGTGCTGGTCTTACAGGGAGGTGTGTTCAGGTGCATTCTGGGGTGCTGGTCTTACAGGGAAGTGTGTTCAGGTGCATTCTGGGGTGCTGGTCTTACAGGGAGGTGCTTTCAGGTGCATTCTGGTGCTGGTCTTACAGGGAGGTGTGTTCAGGTGCATTCTGGGCGTGCTGGTGTTACAGGGAGATGTGTTCAGGTGCATTCTGGTGCTGGTCTTACGTGGTGGTGTGTTCAGGTGCATTCTGGGGTGCTGGTGTTACAGGGAGGTGTGTTCAGGTGCATTCTGGCCGTTCAGGTGCTTAGTATCTATCTATCTCTATGTCAAGGCTGCCCAATTTGTGGCCCGTGGGCCAAGGTTGGCCCGTGGGCCAAGGTTGGCCCGTGCTCTCTTTGTTTTGGCCCGCCATGGATTTGATGATGTTTATTCTTCTCTTATTTTAAAAATAACGTCTACGAAACGTACGTTTTGTGCAGTAATCTGAGTTTAATGTGAGTTAGTGTGAGTTAATCTGAGATTAATGTGAGTTAA
>JABXJD010000403.1:250000-280000 GCA_013375575.1 Percina caprodes
TACTATAGAATACAGAATATACTATAGAATCTAGAATATACTATAGAATACAGGATATACTATAGAATCTAGAATATACTATAGAATACAGGATATACTATAGAATCTAGAATATACTATAGAATACAGGATATACTATAGAATCTAGAATATACTATAGAATACAGGATATACTATAGAATCTAGAATATACTATAAAATACAGGATATACTATAGAATCTAGAATATACTATAAAATACAGAAATATACTATAGAATACAGGATATACTATAGAATCTAGAATATACTATAGAATACAGGATATACTATAGAATCTAGAATATACTATAAAATACAGGATATACTATAGAATCTAGAAATATGCTATATGATACATAAACATACTATCTATCCATCGCATTATCCAATCAGTAGAGTACTGTCCCAAAGCTAAGTCCAATGTCTCCACAGTCTAATGTCCCCACAGTCTAATGTCCCCACAGCTCATTGTCCCCACAGTCTAATGTCTCCACAGTCTAATGTCCCCACAGCTCATTGTCCCCACAGTCTAATGTCTCCACAGTCTAATGTCCCCACAGCTCATTGTCCCCACAGTCTAATGTCCCCACAGCTCATTGTCCCCACAGCCCAATGTCCCCACAGTCTAATGTCCCCACAGCCCTATGGTCCCATATTTCTAAGACATTTTTAAAATTAGGTCTTATGTTTCTACATTTCCCTTCAATTTCCCTATCCTCCCCCAGTCTTGTAGGGTTAGGTTTAGGGGGATAAAATAACAGGATCATTAGAAATCTGATATCTGTCAGATGAGGAACGTTTAGCACGTTTAGCACGTTTAGCACAACTAGCTACTGGAACTAGTTCTGATTTTAGAACATTTTTACCACACACAAGTTTGAAAGCTGTAAAGCATCTCTAGAAATGTTTCCTCCGTCTCCCTCCAGGTCGTGGCCATCAAAGGGACCGTGGAGTCCATTCCCATCATGCTCGTGGGCAACAAGAGTGACGAGACGGCCCAGCGCGAGGTGGAGGCGAAGGAGGCCGAGGCTCAGGCGACCGCCTGGAAATGTGCCTTCATGGAGACGTCGGCCAAGACCAACTCCAACGTGAAGGAGCTGTTCCAGGAGCTGCTGTCCCTGGAGAAGAAGCGGGACATGAGCCTGAGCATCGACGGCAAGCGCTCGGGGAAACAGACACGGGCCGACAAGCTGAAGGGGAAGTGCAGCATCATGTAGGGGGGCGGCGGTGTAGAGATGTGGAACAGCAGAGGCAGGAAGGGGGTCTGCTGATAGACTCCCCCGCGGATACGTCTGAACACTGAAGCCCAGAGGAACAAAATAAACGAGCCCGACTGATAATGGACTCATACCAGGGCCACGGGCCTCCTGGCCCTGGACTGGATTGCGTTTGTGGCCCCAAAATACTTCAATAAACATATACACCCCCGTTTATCTGCTACCACCATGAAACTAATAACAAAGGAATACTCCACTGATGTTAATGTGAATCCTGAGACAGCCATGCATGTAACTTGTATTTATAGACGCAAAAGATGGATTTAACTTTATTCATCCAAAGGGAAAGTAGTGTGCTGCAGTTGCAGGACAAAAAATGTTCAAGCTCCTATAATTCCCAGGATTCATAGCCAACACTGAGGTGTAGTTGAAGTCCTGCACGGGTCTGAAACTGAGACTCAGGCAGAGCTACAAGCTGAGTCTTTAACCCTCATGTTGTCCCAGTTTTTAAATGTTTTTTTTATGTCAGAAATATTGGACGTCGAAATGAGTGACAAAAGGTCTGTAGAAAAGTGACAAGAATGTCAAAAAAGTGTCAAAAAAATTACAAAAAAAACATCAAAAACATCAGAAGAAAACGTCACAAATGTAGGAAAAAAGAACATTGAAAAAAGCAACAAAGACGTTAAGATTGGGACATCAGGAGGAAGAGAAGGGACGGCAGGCAGGAGAGAACTTCACAAGGTTTTATCTCCATAGAAAACTAAGGAACTAAAACACGGAGATATTATCTTCTAGATGGGAGATATTGTCTTCTAGATGGGAGATATTGTCTTCTAGATGGGAGATATTATCTTCTAGATGGGAGATATTGTCTTCTAGATCGGAGATATTGTCTTCTAGATCGGAGATATTGTCTTCTAGATGGGAGATATTGTCTTCTAGATGGGAGAGATTGTCTTCTAGATGGGAGATATTGTCTTCTAGATGGGAGATATTATCTTCTAGATCAGAGATATTATCTTCTAGATGGGAGATATTATCTTCTAGATCAGAGATATTATCTTCTAGATGGGAGATATTATCTTCTAGATGGGAGATATTATCTTCTAGATGGGAGATATTATCTTCTAGATGGGAGATATTATCTTCTAGATGGGAGATATTATCTTCTAGATGGGAGATATTATCTTCTAGATGGGAGATATTATGTTCTAGATCGGAGGTATCTTCTAGTGCGGAGATATTATCTTCTAGATGGGAGATATTATCTTCTAGATGGGAGATATTGTCTTCTAGATGGGAGATATTGTCTTCTAGATGGGAGATATTATCTTCTAGATCAGAGATATTATCTTCTAGATGGGAGATATTGTCTTCTAGATGGGAGATATTGTCTTCTAGATGGGAGATATTGTCTTCTAGATCAGAGATATTATCTTCTAGATGGGAGATATTGTCTTCTAGATGGGAGATATTGTCTTCTAGATGGGAGATATTGTCTTCTAGATGGGAGATATTATCTTCTAGATGGGAGATATTATCTTCTAGATCAGAGATATTATCTTCTAGATGGGAGATATTATCTTCTAGATGGGAGATATTATCTTCTAGATCAGAGATATTATCTTCTAGATGGGAGATATTATCTTCTAGATCAGAGATATTATCTTCTAGATGGGAGATATTATCTTCTAGATGGGAGATATTATCTTCTAGATGGGAGATATTATCTTCTAGATGGGAGATATTATCTTCTAGATGGGAGATATTATCTTCTAGATGGGAGATATTATGTTCTAGATCGGAGGTATCTTCTAGTGCGGAGATATTATCTTCTAGATGGGAGATATTATCTTCTAGATGGGAGATATTGTCTTCTAGATGGGAGATATTGTCTTCTAGATGGGAGATATTATCTTCTAGATCAGAGATATTATCTTCTAGATGGGAGATATTGTCTTCTAGATGGGAGATATTGTCTTCTAGATGGGAGATATTGTCTTCTAGATCAGAGATATTATCTTCTAGATGGGAGATATTGTCTTCTAGATGGGAGATATTGTCTTCTAGATGGGAGATATTGTCTTCTAGATGGGAGATATTATCTTCTAGATGGGAGATATTATCTTCTAGATCAGAGATATTATCTTCTAGATGGGAGATATTATCTTCTAGATGGGAGATATTATCTTCTAGATGGGAGATATCTTCTAGATGGGAGATATTATCTTCTAGATGGGAGATATTATCTTCTAGATGGGAGATATTATGTTCTAGATCGGAGGTATCTTCTAGTGCGGAGATATTATCTTCTAGTGCGGAGATATTATCTTCTAGTGCGGAGATATTATGTTCTAGATCGGAGATATTATCTTCTAGATCGGAGATATTATCTTCTAGATGGGAGATATTATCTTCTAGATCGGAGATAGTATCTTCTAGATCGGAGATATTATCTTCTAGATGGGAGATATTGTCTTCTAGATGGGAGATATTGTCTTCTAGATGGGAGATATTATCTTCTAGATGGGAGATATTATCTTCTAGATCAGAGATATTATCTTCTAGATGGGAGATATTATCTTCTAGATGGGAGATATTATCTTCTAGATGGGAGATATCTTCTAGATGGGAGATATTATCTTCTAGATGGGAGATATTATCTTCTAGATGGGAGATATTATGTTCTAGATCGGAGGTATCTTCTAGTGCGGAGATATTATCTTCTAGTGCAGAGATATTATCTACTAGTGCGGAGATATTATGTTCTAGATCGGAGATATTATCTTCTAGATCGGAGATATTATCTTCTAGATGGGAGATATTATCTTCTAGATCGGAGATAGTATCTTCTAGATCGGAGATATTATCTTCTAGAGCGGAGATATTATCTTCTAGAGCGGAGATATTATCTTCTAGATCGGAGATATTATCTTCTAGATCGGAGATATTATCTTCTACGTTTTAAAGTCGTAAAGAATGAACGTGGTGAAACGCTGCATGAGTTTTGTTCCTCAGTGTTTCTGTGTCAGCACATCCTCTCTGCTCCATCACTCCGGCTTCAGCAGCATCAACACAGCTGCACTCTGTCTGTAGAAACAAGAACTTTACCTGGAGCTTGTTGATGGAGGTTCAGAAGATCTGGGTACTAAAAGGATTGAATGAAGGGGTCGTTTGACTGGAGAAGTTTGGGGACTAGACTGTAAAAATAATCCTTTAATGGATGTAGATGTTCTGCCTCCATTGGCTCCTCCAGCGTCTTTGCTCCATGTTTGGGATTCCAACGGGACGACGCTGAATCATTTCTACTCATTTCATATTGTCATGAAGTTCTTTTTCTAAAGAAACTTGTGAAACAGCGCCGCGTGTGATCGGAGGGTTGTTAAAACTACAGAGAAACATGGCTGAAGCTGCTTTTGGTCTTCTGTACTCCTAAAGTGGTTTATGGACATCCAGAGCCCGAGACCAGTCATGTGGCTTCACTTTAGTTTTGAAGGGAAATGGAAACTTTTCTCATGTGAACAATAAAACCACAAAATATCTTTGATTCTTTAATACATAGATGATTCAAAACTTGTCTTTGATATTCCCATATTTCAGATACAACTGAGAATAAGTCCAGTACCACCACCCAAGTGAAGTCAAGTCTGCCACCAGAACCAGTTCCTTCCTGAGACTATTCAGCAGAGCCACCGGCGCTGCGTCTGGAGCTTAGCTCCGCCCAAGACCGTTGGGATTGGTTTAAAGAAATGAAAATCACACAGAGATTTTTCCCCTCCTATCCCAGAATGCATCTGTGTATTAGCTAGACCTGACTCCACAGCGCCGTGGAGACAGAGCTGGACATTAGAGACTCAGTGTGGAGCAGAAGGAGTGGAGGAGTCTCAGTGTGTCTGCAGAGACGGTGTAGAAGGACAGAGCAGCAGCAGAGTCCAGATCCACTGATGCTACTCTGTCAGATCCAGAGGAACACACAGGGGTGATGGAGGACACCACATCAGGTCTCACACATCCTCCTTTCTGATCACTCCCATCTGATGAGAGAAGAAGAAGAGAGGAGATAAAGGAGTGTTTCCAGAGACTCGGTCCATCAGCTGTCAGACATCCAGTATAAAGAGCAGCAGAGACTTCAGTCCTGTTCAGACTCCAAGTGGAGCGGCTGTGTGGAGCAGCCTGCTTCCTTTCAGCTCTCATGTTAACGTGTTGGAGTGAAGCTCCCAGACCTGCAGAGACTTTGGGCATCAAGTCTGTCCACTCTGCACATTCCACTGAATACACAGTGGAAATGAACTGCTGAGTCCTGAATGCATCATTACTGCAGAAACAGAGACGGTCACTGCTCACTTTAATGATGATTTACTGCTGTTGGTTCAGAGCTGTTAAAAACCATCTGGATGTTTCATCTACTTTAGATATTACAGGAGAAATATGGAAATATGAGACTGTCTGTTATGAACATACTCAGACAAAACCAATGCAAGACAGATATATGATGTTAAAGAATGAAGAGTAAAACATCAGCTGTGATTACTGGACTTCTGCTCTGTATGAAGACCACATGGTTACTAAATGTAACGCTGGTTCTATGAAATAAGAGCCAGTGATTTCCTTCAGTCAGACTGATCTCAGAGCTGTGACAAAGATGAAGTGATCAGCTGTTTAGTGTTGAAATGAGAGAAGAAACACTGAGATCAGATTTGATGGTTGGACAGGTTGATGTCTCTGATCATGATGTCATGCTGTCAGCTGTTATCCTGATTTATTTCCTGCAGACATCAACACAACAACAACAGTCGTCTTCACATCAACTCAAAGACATGATCACAACGAGCTTCTGGCTCATCTGATTGGCTGACTGTCCTCTCTCTCCTCTCACAGCTTCACTGAGAAGGTTGGAGGTCTACAGGAAATACTGGATCAGTGAGTTGATACTAACTGTGTTTAGTTCAATACTGCTGAGACCAGCATGGACTGAGTCCAACCCTCTACTGACCTCAGAGTCTCCAGTCTTCAGTCTGGAATCTCCAAAAGATCACGCAGCTGCTCCACGTCTGAATCCTGCAGGTTGTTGTCACTCAGGTCCAGCTCTCTCAGATGGGAGGGGTTGGACTTCAGAGCTGAGACCAGAGAAGCACAGCTGGTCTCTGACAACCTGCAGCCCCTCAATCTGAATAAAGAATAAATGATGATGATGAAAATCAATTTCTAATTCAATAAAAACTTTATTGATCCTTTAAACAGCTGCATTTGGAAACATGCACACATGTGTGTGGGTCTTTGTGTATATATTTGTGTGAATGTTTGTCTGTATCTGTGTGTCAGTGTGTGAATGTGTGTGTGACTCTATGTGCGTGTGTGCGTCTGTAGGAGCGGTCTCTGTGTGTGAATGTGTGTGTCAGTAAATCAACACATCCGATTGTAGAGTCCCAATCATCCGTTCAGTTTTTGCACAACAGCAACATAAACTAGAAAATTCCGCAGAAATTTTATCAGTGTGCCTGCTATTGGGGCACATCCGCATAGCAATAAAACCTAATAATGGCCGCCCCGCCACGCCCACAACGTTCGACGAAAAAAATTTCTTTCAATAACTTTTCATCGTTAACATCTTAAGATGACACACACCAAGTTGGAAGTTGATTGGATGAAAGCTCTAGGAGGAGTTCGTTAAAGTACGACACGTGGAAATGGCCAAAATCGCACTAATTTTGAACATTCAATACAAAATGGTGGACTTCCTGTTGGGTTTAGGGGGGGGCTACAATGGAGTTTTATGTCCGTCCTGCCATGCTACATATGTGGACCAAGTTTCGTGAGTCTACGTTAAACGTAGTGCAGGGGCTCAATTTTCAAAATATTGTTTTGGTGGTGAATTGCACAAAATGGCCGCCCCGTCACGGCCACACCGTTCGACGAAAAAAATTTCTTTCAATAACTTTTCATCGTTAACATCTTAAGATGACACACACCAAGTTGGAAGTTGATTGGATGAAAGCTCTAGGAGGAGTTCGTTAAAGTACGACACGTGGAAATGGCCAAAATCGCACTAATTTCGAACATTTGAAAGGGCCCCCTCTGTCCTCTCAGTGTCAGGGCCTGTTGCTATGGTGATTTCCTCAGAGAAGAGGCCAGAGTGGGTTTTTTTCTGTTATAAGTCAGCAGTTGGTGAGCCTAGCGCGAAAACTTTACGTCCGACAGACTCCATAGTTACACGTCTGCGATCAGCACAAGATTTTCTACATTTTGACCAACTATGATGTCTGAAGACGTCAAACTGGAGGACAGAGGGACATTTGTTTGGGGAAAAAGTCATTAAATCGTCCTCCAGCTGCCAGTTTTTTCATAGTTTCGTCGACAGTTGGTAGATCACAGCCCACAATTTAAGTCCGATAGACTCCATAGTTACACGTCTGCGACCGGAACAAGATTTCCTACATTTTGACCAATAATGAAGTCTGAAGAGTTAAAACTGGAGGAGAGAGAGACATTAGTTTGAGAAACTTCCAGATATCCGTCCTCCAGCCCCCACTCTGTCCTCCACTCTAGCTCTGACATTCCACCACATACACACACATTGGAAAATCTGAGACGTCTGAAAACGGGACGATACGTAAACTGTGATTTGGGAGAAACCGTGCTTGATATCTGAACGCCCATTCAGCCCAATAAACGCCAAAGTCTTGTCTTCGGTTTAACCTTTTAATCATGTTTCTACGTTAAAGTATGGCGACACAGCACGGTCCCAAAGAGGGGGGGTTTGGAGCGATGTTGAGAGTTTTCCCGAACATTTCCCATTCATGTCTATGGGTCATTTTTTGCCGTATTTTTGCCGATTTCGGGAAAACCGCGCGGCAAATCTGGTTGAAACTTCCGAGCACACCATTCCCGATCATTACCCACGTTTCGGTGTATTGGGTTTGCGCGTGTTGGCAACGCTTCCGGACTTATCGTTGGACAAAAAATGGGCGGAATAATAAGTATGAGCAATAATAGACAGTGTGCCGAGGTGCTGCAATAGCAGCACCTCGGCACACTGAATAAAACTTGTTTTAAACATAAAGAAAAAAACGTTTGTCTCAAAAAATGAAAAATAGTTTGTCCTTCTGCTCTCTAGTCACACACACACCTCCACCTGTCCCAGGTGAGGTCTACATATAGAGTTACCACCATCATCATCATCATCATCACCATCATCATCATCATCAACAGTAATTCTGATCCGTATTATTTGAATATAGGTGTCAGCATGATTATAAATGACATGCATGTGAAGAGGATCAAACAGAAATCAGAGTAATGGCTTCAACAGTTAATAAGCACAAGTCTTCTGGGACTGCAGACTGGATGGACTACAAGAACCATCAACATATGTTCTGGGACTGCAGACTGGATGGACTACAAGAACCATCAACATATGTTCTGGGACTGCAGACTGGATGGACTACACGAACCATCAACATATGTTCTGGGACTGCAGACTGGATGGACTACAAGAACCATCAACATATGTTCTGGGACTGCAGACTGGATGGACTACAAGAACCATCAACATATGTTCTGGGACTGCAGACTGGATGGACTACAAGAACCATCAACATATGAACTACAGGACATTTACTACTTGATAGATGGAAGTTGTAAGAATAGTTGGTAAAGTAGAAATGGTTTTAATTAGGTTGAATAACACCACTAATGTAAAAAAAATGTGGAAAAATGTATAAAGAAAAATTGAAATGCTAAAGCTAACCTGGTTGAATAGCTTAAATCAGTAAAAGTTGTAATAATCGTTGTATATAGGTTGTAATTAATTTGAATAACACCACTAATGTAAAAAGGTTTAAATGCCTTTGTCAGGGTTGATGTACTACAGCTCAAACCCCCGTCCATATCCACTGGGCCATCACTAGGGGTTCTCCGTCTTCATGGGTAACACCTTAGTAGAGGTATCGCTTTGGGAATCGAACACTGGTCTCCCACATGAGAGGCAGGTGTCATAACCACTGCGCCACCACCAAATCCTTTGTTTAATGTGCTATACATTGTACAATACAGAGTATTGCAGTGTCTGGGAAACGGTCGCCATGGCTACATATGATCAGTGGCCATGTTTGTAAACACAGCTAGGAAGCCTTTGATCTCTGTGATGTCATCACTTTGATCTGGAATCAGTTAAAGCCCATGTTGCAAGTTAACCACCACTTTTGATTATTGGGTACACAAAGCACTCAAGATATGTATATCATTTATAAAAATGTCTCCAAATTGTGTTAAATTACAGTTTTTGGTCATTTTTGGTATTTGCGGGTTTATTAAGTCAATTTGGCGATGACGTCACAATGGGGAGCGAAGTCTCAGCCGAGCACTAGAACTACGGCGACTGACTGGGAGGAGGAAGAGGAGGAAGAGGAGGAAAGGCCAGCAGCTGTATAATTACCAACCTGCCAGATGTGAGAGGGCAAATGAGGAATTATCAAGATTTTGGGAGGTCTCCTTCATCTATCTCCTCCATTTAGCAACGCAGCAGTGCATACAATGACTTTACTTTTTACTGTCAGTGAATAGCACCGAGCGACCGTCACCGTTTTCTATCTAGTGACAGTGATCATGTTGTTAGTTCAGATAAGTACTGGTACACTTTTCTAGATATAGGAATAGAGCTCCCCAGTGTTATTTCTAAGCGTTTACCTCTTCCTCCGGTGAAAACGTGTCGCTGTTTGGCCGGTGCTTGTGCGCGTGGTGGCAAAGCTGCGGTGGAGAGCGGGTGGTGTAGGGGAGTGAGTGGGTGGAGAGCGGGTGGTGTAGGGGAGTGAGTGGGTGGAGAGCGGGTGGTGTAGGGGAGTGAGTGGGTGGAGAGCGGGTGGTGTAGGGGAGTGAGTGGGTGGAGAGCGGGTGGTGTAGGGGAGTGAGTGGGTGGAGGCGGGTGCTGTAGGGGAGTGAGTGGGTGGAGAGCGGGTGGTGTAGGGGAGTGAGTGGGTGGAGGGCGGGTGCTGTAGGGGAGTGAGTGGGTGGAGAGCGGGTGGTGTAGGGGAGTGAGTGGGTGGAGAGCGGGTGGTGTAGGGGAGTGAGTGGGTGGAGAGCGGGTGGTGTAGGGGAGTGAGTGGGTGGAGAGCGGGTGGTGTAGGGGAGTGAGTGCGTTAGAGCCACCGGTCGAGCAGTGACATTTCAGACAGGATCATGGTCCTCTCCAACCAGCAGCACCATATTTTAACTGTTTATATTAACTTTACCATTCCTTTTAGACTGAGTCATATGAAAGGCTCCTTATCCCTAAACACCAGTTCACTGCACCCAGACAGGCTATACAAAATAAACGTCTTATGACAGTATCAAGACAGTCATTATGGGCCATTATAGCCATTCCCCTTGATATCATAATCTAAAGAAAACAGAATAAGATATGGTGATACCTCATAATAGCTGTTAGAAATGTACAAACACCAATCCACTATTACCACTGCTACAGTACGTACTGGTACTGCGCATTAGAACTGATACTACTACAGTAGTACTAGTACTGAGCATTAGAACTGATACTACTACAGTAGTACTAGTACTGAGCCTCTCAATGACAATATAGCTTTACTCCAGATGTGGTGTAGGAAAGAGGTGACCAGTATTACTGTGCGGGGTACACAGTAATAAATATTGAGTTATATAGTTATTAGAACGTGGGTTAATAGGAAAGACGTATTTTCAGAAAACATTAAAGTTTGGTTAAACAACAATGAACAGAGGGTAATTTAACATATGTTCTATTTATTTGGGCACAAAGCGCATCATTTTAAAATAAATCCATATGGAAGTTTTTAAGGAAAGAGCAGTTTGGAGCAAAATCAATATTTTACAGATTATGATTAGCTGAGAGCTCCATAAACATTTTCACAGTATACTCAACAGTACACCGTTGTATCCTTCAAAAGTTTTTTTTAAAAGCTTGTCTGAGTCCGTTGTCTGTGAGGTTGAAACATCCACACCAGTCCAGGCTGTCCATGAATCATGGAGCTCAGACCTGGTCCCTGAGAATCTGAACGTTATTCCCCCGGTCTGCAGACTGCTCGCCGCAGATGGAGCTCGGCTTCCACACCGCCGTGTGGTAGGACGCGTCCCCACCAGGCCGTGTGGTGGGACGCGTCCCCACCAGGCCGTGTGGTAGGACGCGTCCCCACCAGGCCGTGTGGTGGGACGCGTCCCCACCAGGCCGTGTGGTAGGACGCGTCCCCACCAGGCCGTGTGGTGGGACGCGTCCCCCCAGGCCGTGTCCCCCCAGGCCGTGTGGTCGGACGCGTCCCCCCAGGCAGCCACACTCGGGCTACGCTTCCTTTGCCTTTAACGTCATAAATGAAAATAATGTCCAGGATCTCCGGGAGGAGAACCGGTCTGCGTGTCTCCATTTCAAACATCACTGCAGGCTGATTGTGGCGACAACGCTGTCGTGGTTAGCTCACCGAAACTCTACTGCCGAAGTTGCTGGCTGGCTATGCAACGTTAGCTATAGCCGCTAGCATACATACAGGCTAACTATAGCCAGTTAGCTTTGTGTGTAACGTAACAACCCCCCCCCCCATCTCATAGGAGCGAAGCTTACTATTTCATTCAATACAAATATGGACAACATGGAGGCATTTATAGGCAACACCAAAGGCAGTTGTAATATTTACCTAGCAGGCTAGGCTAACGCTGTTGCGCTAACGTCCGGCGGCGTAGCGTTAGCTAGCTGTCTAAACTTGTGAAAAGCCGAACAACACCCCCTAAGCTGTGTTTCACTTTCCCTCCAATATTATAATAATCATAATGAAGTCACCAGGACTGAGTCGAGACCATAGACTGTTAATATTAAAAGACCAGAAGCCGGATCAGGCCAGACCAGCGGCAAATACAACGCAAGTTTCTCTGTTATCTCCCTAATGTGACGTCATGCAATGCATTGTGGGAGAAAAAATAAAACACTGTAAATAGTGCCAACTTTTCGTATTATTTTAAGTTTTGCGATATCCAAAACCCTCAAATACAATGTATAACAGTTAAAAAATTAATTTCCCACAAGAAAATTGCACAAATTCGTTACAAAATTAAACCTGCAACATGGGCTTTAACGATGCAGCTGCTTCACCTGTTGGAAACCGCAGCTCCTCAGACACTGAACAACCTCTCAAACGTGATATCAATAGAATAATCTCCTCATGAGCACCAGAAGGCCTTTGTGAACGTATTGATATAACATTCATGTGGATAAACCTATAAATGTGGGCGTATCAGCGATTAAAAAAATAGCTTTGCTCTGCATTTTGCTCAGAAATGTGGACGATGTTTAACATGGCAGTGAATGGAGGAAGACCCTGAACTCTTGTCCTTTGAAAGCTTGCTGAGCGAAAAGTATAGATCATATCGCAACATTGTTGGTGTGGGAGCAGGTTGTAGTGAACAAAGTAAGATGAATTTTTTGAATCTCTCCCCTCTAGTGACATCATTATTGTGAGTGTTGCGTACATTCCCCCCTCCGCCAAAGGAGAGGTTGCACTTAGTGAGCTACATGACATGATCAATGAGCATGAAAATAATTATCCTGATGCTGCTTTCATCATTCTGGGAGATTTTAATCACTGCAACCTCAAGAAAAACTTCCCAAAACTGTATCAGTGTGTGACCTTTCCAACTAGAGAAAATAAGATACTGGATCACTGCGACAGCAACATCAGAAATGCCTTTATAGCTGAACCAAGACCCCCTTTTGGCAAGTCTGACCATCTGGCAATTCGGCTTAAGCCCATTTACACTAAAAGGTTTTAGGCACAGCCAATTACAATAAAAACTGTTAACATCTGGACTGACAGCGCGCAGGCTAGCCTGCAGGGTTGCTTAGAGGCCACAGACTGGAATATCTTCAAGGAGGCAACAGATGATATCCACAAATACACACAGACTGTGAGTGATTACATCAGTTGGTGCACATCTACATGTGCACCTTCTAGAACTGTCCGTGTGTTTCCAAACCAGAAACCTTTGTTTAATGGAAATGTAAGGCAGAAGATCAGGAAAAGGCAGGAAGCCTTTAAGTCAGAAGATCAAGGGGAGTACAAGAAAGCCCGGTATGAGCTACAGAAATCCATCAGAGCTGCAAAGAGGGCGTATTCCCCAAAAAATTGAAGGTTTTTATTTTGGTAACAATATGCGCAGTATGCGCCAAGGAATCCAAGCTGACACAAACTATAACAAAACAGTACTAGCCAAAGACCCACTGGATGCCACCCTCCCAGACAGTCTTAACTTTTTCTACACCAGGTTTGACAGAATGAACACAGACACCACTTCAGTATGCAGACGATACTACCATCCTGGGTCTCATTAAGGGGGGGCGTGACGAGTCAGGTTACAGGAGTGTGGTAAACAACATTTGTGTCTATGGTGAGTTGAACAACTTATGCCTTAACGCAGACAAGACAAGAGAATTAATTATGGACTTCAGGAGAACCCCACCTCCCTTGCAGCCCCTTATCATCAAGGGGACTGAGGTGGAGAGGGCTGACAGCTATAAATTCCTGGGATTACAAGTAACATCGGATCTGAACTGGACTGTTTGGTATGGAAACACCACCCAGACAGATAGGAAGGCTCTGCAAAGAGTCGTAAAGACTGCAGAGAGGATTATTAGAACAGTACTCCCCTCCATGGACACAATCTACACAAAGTGCTGCCAGAAAAGAGCAGAGAGAATTATTAGGGACACATCACATCCAGGACACCCCCTGCTCGTACATAAAAATTGTACATATAATCTCAGACACAAGCGAGCGGACAGCATTATCACAAAGAGAACACGGTTTTATAAGAGCTTCTTTCCAGCTGCAGACCAGGGTAAAGTATGAAGGTGCTGAAACTTTTTGAAGCAGAAGAGGATTTGAAGGATTTGAAGCTTGCTCTCATTGACTTTAATGTTAAAATAAAATGTTTAAAAGCTTAATATTTGAAAAGGTATAAATAGCAGAACAATAGTAGAAGAAGTCCCATCATCTACTGAAAGAGCTGAAGATTGTAAAAGTTGAACGGTTTAAATAGCTGAAAGTATGCAGAAGATACGCAGAGCCAAAAAACGTACGGAATAATATTAATAAGTAAGAAATAGAAAATGCATTTCCTGCAGAAAATGCATGGGAATGCTGAATAGCTGAATTGCTAAAGCTAACCTGGTTGAATAGCTTAAACCAGTAAAAGTAGTAAAAATAGTTGAAAAAGTAGGAATGGTTTTAATTAAGTTGAATTACACCACTAATGTAAAAAACTGATGTGGAAAAATTGCAAATGCTAAAGCTAAACTGGATAAATCAGTAAGAAGAAGCTTAAGTAGTAAGAATAGTTAATAAAGTAGGAAAGATTTTAATTAAGTTGAATAAGCAGAGGTTTCACTGTGGGAATCAAACCTTGGTCTCCCACATGAAGGGTATGTGTCATAACCACTACACCACCACTGAAGCATCTGCTTAGTGTGCCATACATTGTAATATATAATGAGACAGACAGACATACAGAGTATTGCAGTGTCTGGGAAATGGTTGTCATGGCTACACATGATCAGTGGCCATGTTTGTAAACACAGCTAGGAAGCCTTTCATCTCTGTGATGTCATCTCTTTGATCTGTCATCAGTTAACGATGCAGCTGCTTCACCTGTTGGAAACAGCAGCTCCTCAGACACTGAACAACCTCTCAAACAAATGGTCATTGCGATAAAGGAATACGTGATATCAATAGAATAACCTCCTTGTGGGCACCAGAAGGCCTTTGTGAACGTATTGATATAAATTCATGTGGATAAACTTATAAATGTGGGCGTATCAGCGATTTAAAAAAGAGCTTCGCTCTGCGTTTTGCTCAGAAATGTGGACGATGTTTAACATGGCAGTGAATGGAGGAAGATCCTGAACTATTTTTGTTTGAAAGCCCCAAGTTAAGACAAGTTTGAATTGTTGGCGTGGGAGCAAGTTATAGAGAACGGAGTAAGATGAATTTTTTGACTCTCTCCACTCTAGTGACATCACTCCTCACTCTACTACACGCAATACACACTCATTATAAATGCAGAAAAATCCTAAAATGTTCACTATACTTAAACTGCTTTTTCACAAAGATTTTTAATTATATCAAAGCCAAGTTCTGATAGCTGAATATTTTCTGAACATTTTAAAGTTTGAACCACGTCTGTAGGTGAAAGTATGAAGGAGCTGAACATTTTGGGAGCAGAAGAAGATTTGAAGGATTGCACTCATTGACTTTAATGTTAAAATAAAATGTTTAAAAGCTTAATATTTGAAAAAGTATAAATAGCAGAAAAATAGTAGAAGAAGTCCCATCATCTGCTGAAAGAGCTGAAGATTGTAAAAGTTGAACGGTTTAAATAGCTGAAAGTCTGCAGAAGTTAGAGAGAGCCAAAAAACGTACGGAATAAAAAGAATAAAGAAAGAACCGAATAACAATAGTTGGAATGCTGTGCATTTAACTATAATTAAAGATATTAGATCTCTAATAGTAACAGAGTCAGGGAACTGACCTCAGAGTCTCCAGTCTACAGTCTGGAATCTCCAGAAAACCACCCAGCAGCTCCAGTACAGGATCCTGCAGCTTGTTGTAACTCAGGTCCAGCTCTCTCAGATGGGAGGGGTTGGACTTCAGAGCTGAGACCAGAGAAGCACAGCTGGTCTCTGACAACCAGCAGCGCTCCAATCTGAATAAAGAATAAATGATGATGATGAAAATCAATTTCTAATTCAATAAATACTTTATTGATCCTTTAAACAGCTGCTCAGTGGTAGAGCGGTTGCCTGCCAATTGGAAGGTTGGTGGTTCAATCCCTGGCCCTGCAGTCCCATGTCAAAGTATCCTTGGGCAAGACACTGAACAACGAGTTGCCCCCGATGCTGCGCTTTGGAGTGTGAGTGTGTATCTGATGAGCAGGTGGCACCTTGTACGGCAGCCTCGGCCACAGTGTATGAATGTGTGTGATGGTGAATGTATCCTGTATGATGTAAAAGCGCTTTGAGTAGTCGTTAAGACTAGAAAAGATGTATAAATACAGCACATTTACATTGCATTTGGAAACATACTTTGGTCTCTTTGTTTTCATCTACTGTACGTGTGTGTTTCTCAGAGATGTGAAGTACTTTGTTACTGCACTGATGTAGAATTATTTAGATATTTTCAGTTCATCTTTTTTTGCGCTGACTTTTTACTTTGACTTCTTACATTTATAGGAAAGAACAACCTGTGTTTTCATTGCTGTGCAGATGATTTTAAATCTTTTTGTCTATGAAAGTAAATGACAGTGTGGCACTAAACTCCTGCTTAGTATCACTGATATTACGTTGTGGCTTTCAGACTACTTTCTTAACTTGAATGAAGGTAAAACAGAGTGTATTATTTTCAGTCCTCCAGGCATGCAGAATGGTCCAGCTGTGAGTTTGGGAGCTCTGGCATCTTGCACCAGATCAGCTGTTAAAACCTTGAGGGGTTCCTTTTGATTGCAGCATGAAATGTGATCATCAGATCAGTAATGTTGTTAGAAGGAGCTTTTTCCAGCTTCACCTGGAGCCTTTTCTGAGCCGGCACAACGTAGAAAAGGCCATTCATGCTTAATTAGTTCAAGGGTGGACTACTGGAACGCTCTCTATGTTGGTGTGTGTGTGTGTGTGTGTGTGAGTGTGTGTGTGTGTGTGTGTGTATTGGTCTGAATCAGACGTCCATCTTACGCCTTCAACTTGTGCAAAATGCTGCTGCTGCTTTTTAACAAATACATCTAGACGTGCACACATCCCCCCCGTTCTATACACCCTGCATTACACTATTATATATTATTATACACATTATTATATATTATTATATATTATATTATATATTATTATACACATTATTATATATTATTATATTATATATTATTATACACATTATGATATATTATTATACACATTATTATATATTATTATACACACTATTATATATTATTATCCACATTATTGTATATTATTATACACTATATTATTATACACATTATTATATATTATAATACACACTATTATATATTATTATCCACATTATTATATATTATTATACACATTATTATATATTATTATCCACATTATTATATATTATTATCCACATTATTATATATTATTATACACATTATTATATATTATTATACACATTATTATATATTATACACTATATAACCCTAACCCTGCATCGACTCCCGGTGCGTTTTAGAATAGATTTTAAGATTTTATTGTTTGTTTTTAAGGTTTTAAATGGTCTCGCCCCAGAGGATTTGTCTGAAACTTTAACTTTGAGGGAGCCCAACCGGTCATTAAGGTCTTCAAATCAGCTGGTTTTAGAAGTCCCAAGGTCCAGGTATGAATGGGGGCAGGCTTTTGCAGTTGCTACCCTGAGACTTTGGAACAAGTTACCCCCGATATTTGCACTGTTAAGATGTCGCTCTTTTTAGGTCCAAACTCCAAAGGTATCTGTTGAGTCTGGCTGTTAACACGGAGCAGGGGGCGACTTCCTTCTCCTGTTTCTTTGTTTCCTTTTCTGGTTTCACTGTTTTCTATGTTCACTCTTTCTATTGGACGATGTGGTTTTACTGTTTTCTATGTTCACTCTTTCTATTGGACGATGTGGTTTTACTCATTCTGGAAGCACTTTGGACCCTGCTGGTGGCTGTAAAGTGTTATATAAATACATTTTCATTGATTGATTGATTTATTGATTGGGAGAGACTTTCTTTCAAAGTGGCTGCTGTGTACTAGCACGTTCGATCTCATTTTAACATTTGGTGACATATGGTCTAAATAGAAGAGAATAGAAAGCCTTTATTGTCATTCTACACAGAGCAGTACCTGTGCAATTAGACTGAAGCAAAACCTTTACAGTGTCAACACAAAATATCAAAATACCAAATATAAGAATATAAAGTCTAGGTAGAGAAGAGATAAAAGAGAGGGGGGGACCTGGTGCACAGTCCTGAATCCTGAGAGGATTTTTATTCATACTAGCTTTGTATATTTATATTATATTATATTTGTACACATCATGTGAAAAGTAGTTAAGTATTAACAACAAATAAATATTGCACAGTAATGAAATGAAATAGTTGACTGATTGTTGTATGATGTGATTTTACTCATTCTGTTAAGCACTTTGGACCCTGAACTTGATAGATGGAAGTTGTGTTTGGACATGAATTAGTTTCAGTTGTTAATTAAAGATATTAGATCTCTAATAGTAACAGAGTCAGGGAACTGACCTCAGAGTCTCCAGTCTACAGTCTGGACTCTCCAGAAAACCACACAGCTGCTCCAGTCCTGAATCCTTCAGGTCGTTGAGACGGAGCTCCAGCTCTCTCAGATGGGAGGGGTTGGACTTCAGAGCTGAGACCAGAGAAGCACAGCTGGTCTCTGACAACCAGCAGCCCATCAATCTGAATAAAGAATAAATGATGATGATGAAAATCAATTTCTAATTCAATACTTTACTGATCCTTTAAACAGCTGTATTTGGAAACATGCTTTGGTCTCTTTGTTTTCATCTACTGTACGTGTGTGTGTGTGTGTGTTTCCATTCATTCTCCACCACGAGTCCACAGCTACAAACCCAACCAAGCGAGATCTCTATGATGAAACATGATGGAACGAGTCTAATGGTGCTCGGTTAGAACATTGACATCATGTCAATGTCAATGTTAAATTTATTTCTATAGCACATTTAAAAACAACAACAGTTGACCAAAGTGCTGAACAGGGTCAATGTCAAATACATAAATAATAACTGTAAAAATTACTACAACCAAAGTGAATCACAGGGAAACAAACAGCAACACTTTAAAACATCAGATCCAGGTTAACGAGGTTAAAAGCTACAGCAAAAAGGTGCGTCTTAAGCAGCAATTTAACAGTTTGTAAGGTCTGTGCAGCTTTAATATGCATGAGGAGGCTGTTCCATAGGGTGGGGGTGCCCACTGAAAAGGCTCTATTGCCCCTATTTTTTAGCTTTGATCTGGGGACATCCCAGAGCAGCTGATTGGTTGACCTCAGCGTTCTGACTGGAGAATGATGGCATAAGAGATCAGCCAGATAAGATGGCGCCAAACAATTTAAGGCCTTAAAAACAAGCAATAAAATCTTAAAATCTATCCTATAACGGACAGGTAGCCAGTGGAGGGAGGCCATGATGGGCGTTATGTGTTCACGTTTTTTTGTTTTAGTTAAAAGGCGAGCAGCTGCGTTTTGGACTAACTGGAGGCAATTTAAAGATTTCTGATGTAGACCCATATATCATGTTAGAAAGCACAACCACAACCATGTGTCACTAACTAAGAAACAGTAGTGTTAGCCACGATGCTAATGGCACTGCTAACGGCCAACGGTGCTGTCACTAACTAAGAAACAGTAGTGTTAGCCACGATGCTAATGGCACTGCTAACGGCCAACGGTGCTGTCACTAACGTTCCTCCAACCTGTTCCTTGCAGATTGTCCCGTTACTGAGAATCCAGCTGTTAGAAGGTATATGAAGTGAAGCTAACGCTAACAGCTGTAGGGCAGCTAACATGACCTTTAGCTGTCTCCATGAAGGAAACAAGAGCCAGCTCACTAATGACAACATTAGCATTCTGGCTAGGTGGATGTGGATGTAGTACTGAGTACTAACATTACTCAGTACGTAGCGTTAGCTCCGGGTTCTGCAGGCCCCACAATGCCTTGTGTTTCTTTGTGTTTCTCACTCCCACAACCCACTCACATAACTTATTGTTTATCAGACGTGACATAAAAAGCATGTGGGTAGAAAAAAATCTGAGATTAGCTCAAATTAGCCAACATATTTATAAAGAATCATATTCAAATATTAATTTCAGCAGTCAAAAATATTTTTTTACCATTCAAATCCTATTTAATTTAACAGCCCTAGTGAGTTATACACTGTATGTGAGCACAACACATGAACTGACCTCAGAGTCTCCAGTCTACAGTTTGGACTCTGCAGTCCAGCACACAGACGCTCCACTGCTGAACTCTTCAGGTCGCTGACACGCAGGTCCAGCTCTCTCAGATGGGAGGGGTTGGACTTCAGAGCTGAGGCCACGACTTCACAGTCAGTCTCAGAGAGGAAACAGGCAGAAAGTCTGTGATGACAGATAATAAAAACATTTAAAATATAATCAAATCTGACCCTTTTATCCTAAAAATCACATTGTGATTCTCAAGGGTCTGAAGTTTGATTCCGATATGTTGAGGTCAGAGGTCACAGGACCCCTTTCAAAACGCCCATGCAGACAGACAGAGATCCGTTCTGTGGAATCGATACTGGATCATTCAGATGAAGAAAATTATATTTTAAACCATCCCTCTTCCCTTACAACAATAATAACAATCATCATTAATCTTTTGGTCAGTAGTTTCTATATTTTAAGAAATGTTTTATCGGCTCGCCTCCAGTCATCCGGGGCCGAAGAAAAACAAGGATTGGGGACGATGAACTATAAGAGATGAAATAAAGCGTTGTCTAACAGTTTGAATGTTAGGGCGACCAGATGGAAAAGGAGAAGAACGAGCTCTAAAAAGCTCGGCCCATCTCAAAAGATGCTCCTCGTTGGAAACTAGACCAGGTAAAGGTGCAGCTTTTATTTAACGAGGATGGAGATGTTTTGTTCCTCTCTCATATCCAACAATAATTAGAGATATTAGGGCTCGGTGTTGAAGCCATTACACACATTTTTGTTTTATCCTCTTCACATGCATGTAATTTATAATCATACTGATACCTACATTCAAATGATGCTGATTACAATTACCGTTGATCATGTTGATGATGATGACGATGATGTCAGGGGGTGGTAACTCTATATGTAAACCTCACCTGGGCCAAGTGTGTGTGTATGACTAGAGAGCAGAAGGACAAACTTTTTTTCAACCTCATTTTGTGAGACAAAAAGTTTTTTCTTTGTTTAAAACTAGTTTATTTATGTCGCTGTTGAAGTTATGAAATAAAGAGACGGATCATTGTTACCACACACCACAACGAATGCGCATTGAGTTACTGACCACTCCTACAATTAAGTTGAAAAATAGTCCATATGAACGCGAGAAGAGACGCCAGTCTATGTGGAAATGAATGGATGAGACCTGTGTCTTATTGGACTGATCTGGATTGCTGCCTGAGGATGTGAGAATGAATGGAACTTTGCAAACAAAGCTGCTCTGCAGGCCAGAGCTGAAGTTCTCAAAGGGAAACATGAATTGGAAATGGAGAAGCATCAGCTGGGTTTAAAAATCCTTGGACTTGGAAGCAGATATTGCTGCAGCTGATGCGAGGCTAAAGGCTCTGGAGGAATTTGAGAGTGATGAAGCCTCAGAATCTGGAAAAGAAACGGAAGACCAAGTTAATGCATCTGATAAAATAGAAGGAAGCCTGGCACAACTGGAGTTTGCACGGATAGGAACCATACCTAAAACACCCTTACAAAAAATGATACATACTCAGTACCCACCACTAACTGGAATCACAAAAAGGTCTGAGCAAGCACCAGGGACTACAACAAACCTCCCCCCATTTAGGGTTGTTGTATCTGATGGACCACGCAAGCGAGGCAAATCCACTCCCACAGGTGAAACGGCTCAGAGCATCAACCTCACAAACATTATACAACGACAAACCGACTTGGCGGATCTGCTGGTGATACAGCAGAAAGAATCTAAACTCCCGAGAAGGGAGGTGCTGGTGTTCGACGGTGATCCTCTTACTTTCAGGCCGTTTATGAAGGCTTTTAAGCACAACATCGAGGACAAAACCAATAGTAACGAGGATTGGCTGTACTTCCTGGAACAGTATACTGTAGGTCAGCCAAAAGAACTAGTTCAAAGCTGCTTTCACATGAACGCAACAGCTGGTTACAAGGAAGCAAAGCGCCTACTTAAATATCATTTTGGCAACAATTTCAAAGTCACATCTGCATATGTCGAAAAGGCCTTAAACTGGAACCAAATACGTATAAATGATGGAAAGGCACTTCACAGCTACACCCTCTATCTAAGAAGCTGTGGTAATGCAGGTCAGCAGCTTCCATACATGTCAGAGCTGGACTCACCATCTAACATGAAAAGACTTGTTTCCAAACTCCCATTTAAGCTTTGAGAGAAGTGGCGGTCCGTTGTATGTGATCTCACTGAAAGAACACAGCAGAGACCTAAATTCCATGACCTTGTTCTGTTTATGGAAAAGCAGGCCAGAATCATAAAACATCCGGTTTTCAGGGATATCCATGACCCTGCTGGAAGCACAAATGGGAGAAAATCCAAAAGAGACTTACCATTCATGAGATTTGGCAGCAAGAAAAGCTTTGCTACGACTGTCCTTCCAAAGAAAGAAATCAACATCATAAACACCAATGCACAGAAAAGGAGAGACAAGCCAGAGGGCATCCGTACAGCCTTTGATGCTTTTGTCAAGCCCTGCGCTTTCTGTAAAGGAGACCATATGATGGAAAAATGTGAGATAATAACAAAGATTCCCCACAAGGAGAAAGTCGAGCTGCTAAAGACAAATGGACTCTGCTTTGCCTGCTTGATCAAAGGTCATATGAGTAAAGAATGCAAGAAACGTCTCACGTGTCGTTCCTGTGAGAAGAAACACCCGACTCTCTTGCATATAGACAACTTTACTCCAGGAAAGCCAAAGCCAACAGTTAAGCAAGATTCAGACAACAGGAGCAATAACATCGCTAAAGTTTCATCGGCAGCACAAATTGCTATGGTGTCATCATCAGCACAAACAGGAAACAGAACCACAGACTACAAGTTAGCAGGGGTACACATAAGGATAAAGGCACATAAAGGCACCTGCTTGATAGAACCCTATCAAACAGGACCCTGAAAGCAATGCTACTTTTGTCACGAAGAAACTGATGGAAAACTTGTCTGTCAGTGGAAAGAAAACAGAGATCTTACTCCAAACAATGGGTCATGAAAAGCCTGTGACAACCCATGCTATGAGAGGACTGGAAGTATGTAGCCTGGATGGCAATAGCTTAATACAGCTTCCTAAGGTCTTCACAAAAGGCCATTCCTGTTAGTGAAGAAAATATTCCTACAGAAAGGGACATAAAAGGATGGTCTTACCTAAAGGATGTCCACTTAAGACCCATCAAAGCAGAAGTGGGCCTTTTGATCGGTGCAAATGTCCCAAAGGCTATGGACCCACTGAGAGTGATCAGAGTTGGCCTACAATGAAAAACAAGAAAACTCTTTTGAAGACAAGAAACTCGTACATGAAATGAACAACTCAGTCAATAGAAAAGACGGACACTATGGAATACGACTTTGGTTCCATCAGGATGACATCAGCCTGCCAAACAAGAAGATGGTGGCGGAACAAAGAGCACTCAGTCTTGCCCGCAAATTCCAGAAAGATGAAGCCTTTTGGAAGGACTATAACGGCTTCATGAGTGATGTTTTGAGGAAAGTGTGCCAGAGGAACAACTCCCCCGTAATGATGTTAGACTGTGGTACATTCCTCACCATGGTGTCTACCACAAAAGAAAAAAGACAATACGAGTAGTGTTTGATTGTACCTCTTCGTTTCAAGGGAATTCCCTGAACTCTGAGCTGCTACAGGGTCCTGACCTAACGAACACCTTGTTGGGTGTACTCCTCAGATTCTGTAAAGAACCAGTAGCAGTGATGGCGGACATCGTAGGAATGTTCCATCAAGTAAAAATACCTAAAGATGATGTGGACTTCCTAAGATTCTTGTGGTGGCCGGATGGTGACACCAAGCAACCGCTAGCAGAGTACCGGATGATGGTGCATCTCTTCGGAGCGGTATCATCACCAAGCTGTGCCAATTTTTCACTGAAGCTGACGGCTGATGATAATGAAGCAAAGTGTGGCGCTGAAGTCCTCAGCACCATTCGTCAGAACTTTTATGTAGACGATTGTCTCAAATCTGTTGCAAATGAGAGCCAAGCAATCTGTCTGGTAAAGGAGCTCAGATTAGTATGCACCACAGGTGGATTTAAGCTCAACAAATGGACCAGCAACAGTCGAGTCCTTTACTCTGTTCCTGCTGAAGAGAGAACAAAAGGAGGTCAAACATCTAGACGTTGATAAATCAAACTGCCCCTCGAAAGAGCTCTTGACATGCGATGGGACATTGAGTCAGACATGTTCTTCTGCTCAATCACCCCGAAACAACCAGCAGTTACCAGCAAAAGCATTCTGTCTGTGTTGAACTCAGTATACAATCCCCTAGGGTTCCTAACAACAATCATGCTACAATCAGGAGCTGCTGCAACAGGCTGCTGCATGACACAGCGCCATTTTGCTGAATTGAAAAAATACTGCAGGACCTGTGCAAGCTAAATTGTGGATGGGATGAGCAGATACCAACTGCTTACGCACATAAATGTTATGCATTTACTGTATAGTATCAGTTTTGCTGTTGTATAGTATCTGTTTTGCTGTTGTATATTATTTGTTTTGTTGTATAGTATTTGTTTTGTTGTATAGTATTTGTTTAGCTGTTGTATAGTATTTGTTTTGTTTTGTTGTATAGTATCTGTTTTGCTGTAATTTATGAATTCCCTGTGCGGCGTCCTTGAGTGCCAAGAAAGGCGTCTTTAAATAAAATGTATTATTATTATTATTATTATTATTATTATTATTATTATTATAATAAATGGAACAAGTGGCTTAAAGATCTTAACCTGATTTCCAGCCTAAGAATCAGGAGATGCCTTAGGACACCAGATTTTGAAGTTACAGGACCACAGATGCACCACTTCTGTGATGCAAGTGAGCGAGGTTACCCGGCAGTCAGCTATGTGAGATTGACTCGTGATGGTGGACTACCTCACATTACTTGTGATTGGGGAAGGCCAGAGTTTCACCATTAAAGATGAACTGAACTGGAATTTGAATAATGGTGATATAACAGCATCATATGGCATCAAATCCAGACTGCAAAGAAAGAAGGGAAAGATCTCCACGTCTTGTTCCTTGATCTGGCCTATGGGTCAATACCTATGGGTCAGTCCCTCATTCAGTTTTGTGGGCTGCCTTTGATTTCTTCCGGGTGCCGACTACCATCACAAATCTAGTGAAACACTACTTTCAGGATCTACAGTTTTGCCTCAAAACATCAGGCTTCACCACAACATGGCAACCGCTAGAAGTAGGCATCATGGCAGGGGGTACCATCTCCCAATTGGCCATCACAATGGAAATGGAGATCATTATTAGAGCCTCGAAATGGGTTGTGGGAGGAGAACGACCACAATGTAGTCAGAGGTTACCACCAATTTGAACCTATATGGATGATTTAACAACACTCACAACAACTGTCCCCTGCAACAAGAGATTACTGGAAAAACTTCATCAAAATATAACATGGGCGAGGATGAAGTTCAGGCCCAGAAAATGCAGAAGTATTGCCATTGTGAAAGGCCAAGTCACAGACCATAGATTTCATGTTGGCGGAACACCTGTCCCAACGGTTTTAGAAATGCCGGTAAAGAGCTTGGGGAGATGGTATGATGCAAAGCTCAAAGACACCGATCAGTTCAAACAACTAGATAGATGATACCAGCATGTACATGGAGCGCATCAACAAGACCTTGTTGCCAGGAAAACTCAAGTTGTGGTGCTTTCAGTTTGGCATACTCCTAAGACTCTTGTGGCCATTAACTGTGTATGATATCCCCATCACCAAGGTTAAAAAGTTGGAACAGCTGATAAGCACACAGCTAAAGCGGTGGCTTGGAGTTCCACGTTGTTTCAGTTCCAGCGGACCTTAGGGACATGGCAACCAATCACAGGGCTTGTGGAAGAGTTTAAATGCACCAAAGAAAGGCTGGTCATGACCCTAGTAGAATCTGAGGATGTAGTCATCCAAAAAGAGCAACCCCCCGGGTGGTAGCGGGAAGGAAGTGGATTCCATCAGAAGCTGTTCAGAGCACAAAGTCTGCGCTTCACTTCAGAGATGTGGTTGGACAAGTACAACATGGGTGCGCAGGGTTCAGACTCATCCCAAAAACTCAGCTCAGCGGCACAAAGCAACATCAGTGCAAAAGAGACAGCTAGTGGTAGAAGAAGATAGGAGGAGGGAGAACAATATGCCAAGGCCATCTCAATGGCCAAGCAGGGGAGATGGACCAACTGGGAGGGCCTGGAGAAGAAAAAGCTCAGCTGGCATGACATCTGGCAGATGGAGGGAGAGCGGCTGAGTTTTATCGTCGGAGCCACATATGACCTGTTAACCTCCCCCAAAAATCTGAAAGTGTGGTATGGAGAAGATCCCACCTGTCCCCTGTGCCAAGTACCTGCATCCCTAAAGCACATTCTATCAGGGTGCACCCAAGGGCGCTATAATTGGCAGCATAACCAAGTACTTAGAAAACTGGCATCAATACTGGTACAGAAGCATACCACCACAAACAACCTACCACAAATACCAGCAGAACAGGTCACCTTCATAAGTTTCATACCAGCTGGCCAAAATCAAGAGCATCACACAACATCTAAAGATGCTAGCATTCTTCAGTTAGCGCGGGATTGGAAATTGGAAGTGGACCTTGATAAGAAGCTTGTGTTTCCCCCAGAAATAGTGACTACAACACTCCGGCCAGACATGGTACTGTGGTCTCCAACAACAAAGCTGGCATATGTTGTGGAATTAACAGTACCATGGGAAGATGGGGTTCAAGAGGCTTATGAGAGGAACAAAAACAAATATTCCGACCTGGCAGCTGAAGCATCCCAGGACGGTTGGAAGACCAGCATCTTCCCAGTAGAGGTTAGTTACAGGGGACTTGTTGCCACATCAATTCAGAAAAATGGCGCTGTGTCATGCGGCAGCCTGTTGCAGCAGCTCCTGATTGTATGTGTATTTTGTGTGTTTTTAGTCACTCTATTTTTATTTATTTTTAGTCTTTTAGTGTTGTACATCTGCATTGAGGATGGGGCCTGTACATTTTGGAACTTTTCTTTTAGTTTTATTCTTACTTTGGTCGTATTTTCTAACTGCGTGCTACGCACAAGGCAGCGGGACTATTCTTTACACACGCGATCAGCTGATAGTGCTGTGTGGACCTGTGCTGCTGCCGGGGGCCAAACCTGAAATCCCAAAGGAACTACGAAGGAGACGCCGAGGTTGCAGAGGAGGAATAAAACGTAAGGAAAAAAGAAGAAAACATAGGCCTGCCGTCCCAGCGATCATTATGGGGAATGTACGGTCTCTGGGGAATAAGACAGACAGAATAAGAAGTTCCGCGAGTGCAGCTTACTGTGTTTTACCGAGACATGGTTGCACTCACACATTCCAGACTATGGTGTGGCGGTACCCGGTTTTTTGACCGTTCGGGCGGACAGGAACGTTATAGAAAGCAGTAAGAAGAATGCAGGGGGGGGGGGGTTGCACTGTATGTGAATGAAAAGTGGTGCAACCCTGGACATGTGAATGTGAAGGAACGTTTCTGTAGCCCAGACATTGAACTGCTGGCTGGGGGGTTTCGTCCGTACAATCTACCGAGGGAGTTTACGTCCGCCATAGTGATCGCTGTCTACATTCCACCATCTGCTGATGCGGAGGCAGCTGCTGACGTCATTCACACCACGGTCTCACGACTCCAGATTCAGCAGCCCAACACCTTCATCGTTATCTCTGGGGATTTTAATCATGCTTCTCTGGATAAATCCCTCCCGGACTTTCAACAGTATATTAACTGCCCCACAAGAGACGATAAAACTTTGGACCTCCTGTGTGCAAATGCTAAGGATGCATACAGTGTCACTGCCCCCCCTTGGCAAATCAGATCACAGTCTTGCTGTCTCCTATGTATGTTCCTCGTGTCCTGTGGCAGCCTGTCCAAAAAAGGACTGTGAGGAGGTGGACTCAGGAGGCTGAGGAGGCACTACAGGACTGCTTGGAGTCTACAGACTGGGGCGTGCTGTGTGAGCAACATGGGGAGGACATCAATAACATGGTTGACTGTATCACAGAATACATCAAGTTCTGTGAGAACACCATCATGCCCTCCCGGACTGTACGTTGTTTTTCCAACCATAAGCCGTGGATCACCAGAGACCTGAAAGTCCTTCTTAACCCTTGTGTTGTCCATCGGGTCAAGGTGACCCGTGCAGTTTATATGACTTTTTGCATTGGCCGTCGGGTCCCGGGGACCAACGATTGTTTCATTTCACTAACGCGGACCTGGCCCTTCGGGGTCTCTGGGACCCGTCGAGCATTCAAATGTACTTTTCCACTACCGCGACACCGGCCTTCGGGTCTCTGGGACCCGTCCTGTATTCAAAAGTATTTCACTTCTACCGCGACACCGTCATTCGGGTCTCTGGGACCCGTCCTGCATTCAAATGTACTTTTCCACTACCGCGACACCGGCCTTCGGGTCTCTGGGACCCGTCCTGTATTCAAAAGTATTTCACTTCTACCGCGACACCGTCATTCGGGTCTCTGGGACCCGTCCTGCATTCAAATGTATTTTCCCACTACCGCGACACTGGCATCTGGGTCTCTGGGACCCGTCCTCCATTCAAATGTATTTTGCAACTACCGCGACGCCGGCCTTCGGGTCTTTGGGACCCGTCCTGCATTCGAAAGTATTTCACTTCTACCGCGGTATCGGTCCTCGGGTCTCCGCGACCCGTCCAGCATTCGAATGTATTTTTCAACTACCGCAACACCGGCCTTTGGGTCTCTGGGACCCGTCTCGCATTCAAATGTATTTTTCAACTACCGCAACACCGGCCTTCGGGTCTCTGGGACCCGTCCTGCATTCGAAAGTATTTCACTTCTACCGCGGTATAGGCCTTCGGGTCTCTGCGACCCGTCCTTCATTCAAATGTATTTTTCCACTACCGCGGTGTCGGTCTTCGGGTCTCTTGGACCCGACTCGCATTTGAATGTAATTTTCCAGTACAGCAACATTGGCGTCTGGGTCTCTGGGACCCGTCCTTCATTCAAATGTATTTTTCCACTACCGCGGAGTCGGCCTTCGGGTCTCTGGGACCCGTGCTGCATTCGACTGTGTATTTCCACTACCGCGGTGTCGGCCTTCGGGTCTCTGCGACCCGTCTCGCATTCGACTGTATATTTCCACTACCGCGGTATCGGCCTTCAGGTCTCTGAGACCCGTCCTGCATTCGAATGTATTTTTCAACTACCGCGACACCGGCCTTCGGGTCTCTGGGACCCGTCCTGCATTCGAAAGTATTTCACTTCTACCGCGGTATCGGCCTTCGGGTCTCTTGGACCCGACTCGCATTTGAATGTAATTTTCCACTACAGCGACATTGGCGTCTGGGTCCCTGGGACCCGTCCTCCATTCAAATGTATTTTTCACTACCGCGACACCGGCCTTCGGGTCTCTGGGACCCGTCCTGCATTCGAAAGTATTTCACTTCTACCGCGGTATCGGCCTTCGGGTCTCTTGGACCCGTCTCGCATTCGAATGTATTTTTCAACTACCGCGACACCGGCCTTCGGGTCTCTGGGACCCGTCCTGCATTCGAAAGTATTTCACTTCTACCGCGCTATCGGCCTTCGGGTCTCTGGGACCCGTACTCCATTCAAATGTATTTTTCCATTACCGCGGAGTCGGCCTTCGGGTCTCTGGGACCCGTGCTGCATTCGACTGTGTATTTCCACTACCGCGGTATCGGCCTTCGGGTCTCTGAGACCCGTCCTGCATTCAACTGTATATTTCCACTACC